>JAJMCG010000206.1:0-14929 GCA_030572895.1 Jamesozyma jinghongensis
AATTATATAAATAGGGAGTAGGTGCACATACATGTTTCTGTAAAATTATATAAGTCCTTTTGTGGATTCTGAAATCGAGGAGGAGAAATCTAAGTATAATTCGTATACAAATAAAATAAAACCTTTACAAATAACAATGGAATCCAAACAATTACAGAATAATTATAATGAACAAAAGTATTCTAGTCACATGAACAAATATTTATTCATCTATACTAGCAACATATGGATAATTGTTGTTCTTTGTTCCAACAAACGACCTATTTCGAGGCTCTCTATTTTGAATTTTACATTTGTGATGTTAATTTTCTAATTTGATATAGGTATTTTTAATTTTTCATTAAACTTAACAAATTTAGGCAACTTGGCCGAGTGGTTAAGGCGACAGACTTGAAATCTGTTGGGCTCTGCCCGCGCATGTTCAAATCCTGCAGTTGTCGTTATTTTTGACAATTTTTTTTCCTGTTCCATTAATTTGTATTCTCAAGCTCTGATAATATACATCCACTTCAAAATCTATTGGACAATCGATTGAACAAAATCTATAAAACGTTTTTATTTTTTTACATCGGTTTTTTCAAGTTCATGTATATCCAATTTTCTTAGTCTTGGAAAATGACATGTTCTCAAAACATTTTTGAATAAAATAGTAGTACGAACATATATTGAAACTAGCTGACTTCCGTTTTATGTAGAACTGTTGAATAAAGAAAAAATATCTGATTTGCACTAACGAATTATCAAAAATCTATGTAGAAGTTTTGTGTAAGATGGCCTCATGTATCAACGCAGGGATAAATACGTACAAAGTGTCATTGTATGGACATGTTTTGATATTGGTTTCTTATTGATACACAAGTTATAAAATATTTATATCAGCTAATTAATCATCATAATTTTCGTCCTCTTCTATCTGTCTTACGACATTTTCCCGTGGCTTTTCATTATCCCGACTATTCTTTTCGGTGGTACCATTAACTGCAGGAGATGCTTCAAGTTCCTCTTCTTCCCTTAGTTTAGCCTCTTCTTGTAATTTTTCCATTGCCTCGGCTGTTGGTTTAATCACTGTTTCATCGGCAACTGGTGCATCTTCAATTTCCTTTTCTGCAGGGGCATCTGTAATTTCCTTTTCAACTGGTGCATCTTTGATATCCTTTTCAACGGGTGCATCTGTGAGTTCCTTTTCAACGGGTGCATCACCGATTAATTTCTCAGCTGGTTTATCAGCAATGTCCTTCTCCTCTCGAGCATCAACAATTAACTTCTCAGCAGGTTCATCAGTAATTAACTTTTCTGGGCTATTTGTAATAACAGCTTCAGTTGAATCGGCTGGAACAGTTACCTCAGGACTTTCAGTAATCTTGGTTTCTTGTTGTTGTTCAGTGGCAATTGGTTCGTTCGCACCTTCAACTTCTTTAGTAACTTCAGTAACAACAACTTCTGTTGTTTTTTGAACAATTTCAATCTTTTCTTCTGGTTGACTTTCCTTCTCTAAAGCTGGAGAAGTAGAAGATTCCTTAGTTACAGTCTCCGCAATCGTCGTTTCGACTACTGTTTCAACTGGAGCAGTAGTTGAGTCAATAGCAGCAGCATTTGTTTTAGCTACAGATGTGGTAGTTTCTACGGTAGCTGGAGAAGTTGCCTTTTCATTCGCTGGAGCTGCTGCTGCTGCATCAGTAGCTGGACTAGGTTCTTTCTGAGTTGACTCCTGAGTTACACTTGGAGATTGGATTGAAGCTAAAACAGGGGCCGCTTCTGATTCAGTATTTTGTAATGAATTAATGACGATTGGCTTTAACGTACTAGATTCTTTAGATGAAATCTTTAATTTCTTTAACTCTGGTTCATTAACGTTTTCAGAAACATTGGAGACGGCAGCATTAACCAGGGCATTGATATTGTTACCGCCATCGATAGGTCTCTTTTGTGGGGTAGCAGAGTCATCGTTTAACAATGATGGTTGTGACGCTTGGACATTTGGTTGTGGGACAACTTGTGGTGGTTGTGGTTGAGATTGCTGAGTCTCCCGTTCAGCTAACTTCACAGCACCTTGTGTCTGAGATGGAGTTGGCAATTGTGGTGGTAAAGCAACAGCAGGTTGGGCTTGACCAATAACTGGTAACTGTTGAGGCTGTTGTTGCTGTTGTTGAGGTTGGGGTTGAGGTTGGGGTTGAGGTTGAGGTTGAGGTTGGTATTGTTGAACTTGTGGTTGTTGTAATTGTTGCATTTGATTTTGCATTAGTGGAACGCCTAATTGAACTTGTTGAGGAGGTTGCTGTTGTCCTTGTTGAGACAGTGGACCATTAGAGTACATGGTGGCAGCAGGGGGTCTGACATTTAGAGGATTACCTTGATCATTAGATTGTAAAGTTGGTTGTAACATAATTGGCATTGGTTGTAATTGTTCTCCATTTTGAACTTCATTGTTTATACCATTAGACAAGACGACATTGTTACTATTTGGAGACATTTGTTGAGCTTGCGCTTGGGCTTGGGCTTGAGCTTGAGCTTGAGCCTGTTGTTGGGCATGAGCTTGAGCCTGTTGTTGAGCTTGGGCAGCTTGCGCAGCTTGTGGATTAGATAATTGTTGAGTTAGGGCTTCTAATCGCTTTCTAATGTGGATATTTTCAGGGTCTAATCTGGCAGCCTGCTTATAGGCATCTAATGCATCAGTCAATTGGTTATTACAAGTTTCATATAAGGTACCTAAATCGTACCAGACTTCGCTGATGTATGGATTCAATCTGATAGCTCTTGTGTAAGCATCCAGAGCATCTCTATATTGCGAGATTTGATAATACAACACACCAATAGAACACCAGAAAATTGGATTTCTTGAATCCCTATTAACGGCTTGTTGGAAGGCATCATAAGCTGCAGTGTAATCGCTTCTAATCATATGGACTCTACCTAAATGATACCAAGTGGTAGCATCAGAAGGATCGACTTCCAACGATTTTAACAAATAATTCAAGGCTTTTTGTGGATCATAAAATTGAACATTGTTCATTCCATAGAGACAACCTAATTGTTGTAAGACCTTTGCATGATGTTCATTTTGTAAGAGGACATGTTCGTATGCCTCTCTTGCTCCTTGCCATTCATTCATACTTTCCAGGACAGAACCTAATTGAAACCAAATATCCCATTCCTGTAAAGGAGCAGGTGGTTGTGATAGAATATATCTGAAACATTCCAATGCTTGATTCCATTTTGATTGGTGCTTGTAAATGATACCCAATCTAAAATAAATTTCATTGGCCTTTTCAAAATGTGGGTCCAATTCTAACACCTTAGCAAAAGCTTCCTCTGCATAATCTAGGGAACCATATCTGTCGTATAGGATACCAATACCATGCCATAATTTGGGTACGTTAGGGTTACTTAGATGATAAAGGGCCTGTTGGTACGCATTATAGGCTCTTTGCAAATCGTCCAGCATCAAGTAACAATGACCTAGAGTTGCCCAGACGTCGGATAATTCCGGATTAACAGACAGGGCTCTCTCATATAGTTCTGCAGCTCTTTGAAACATATCACGGGATCTGTAAAGGTGGGCTAGAGAGGTAAGGGCCTTAGTTGAAGAAGGGTTGAATTGTAAAGTAGCGTCATAAGCCATAGCGGCACGATCAACATCACCAACGGTTTCCCCCAGAGAAGCAATTGATAGCCAAGTCTCTGCTGTAGATTGAGCTAATGGATCTACAGGGGCAGTGGCGGCGGCGGAAGTGGTGGCCACTGCACTAGCATCATTTGTACCATTAGTAGCTGCACCAGAGGCTTCTTGGGCTGCTTGTTGTTCATTTGGGTTTGGTACTATTAGAGGATTTGTTAAACTGTTTTGTTGTTGTATTTGCTGGGCACCTATTTCAGGGCTTTGCACCTTTTGTTGAGTTGCCGACGAGGTCTTAATGGTAGACATAAGAAATGTGGTGCGGCGCGGGTAGCTATCTGTACGTGTAATAAGATGCTCTGAGTGAGTATTATTACTGTTCCTAAGTGTGACAACTACAAGTAAACAACAACAAATTCGGGATAAACTAAAATTTTTTTTTCAATTCGTTTACTTTTCGAAAATCCCACCGAGGATGCAGAAAAACAAAGGAACTGCGTAACTCTTGGCAACAGGGATTGACCTCAGAGAGTATCAAGATGGGAGTATCGGGCTATACTTAGTGTACTTCTAGACCAAATAGGGAGTATCACCAAGTGACAGGAGCCTCTTTGATGGCAGAAGGTGCAGATTGACGGTGCAGAGACCCGTAGAGAATGATGTGTATTCCGGGTAACTGTTAATTGGGTAAATTTTTAGAGAGGAAAGTTTACCTGCTTTTAATTATTTTTTAGTTCTTTAGTTAGTGTAGATTTGAACCAATTGGTGGCAAACAAAGAACTAAATAAGTAAGACACAAAGTTATAAATATGTCGCAAAAGAAATTACAGCAGGACATTGATAAGCTTTTAAAGAAGGTGAGAGAAGGATTGGAGGAATTTGAAATCATCTACAACAAGTTTCAGTTGACGGATGCGACTAACAGCTCTTATAGGGAAAAGCTGGAAGGTGACTTGAAAAGAGAGATCAAGAAGTTACAGAAGCACAGAGAACAGATAAAGACTTGGTTATCTAAGGAAGATATTAAAGAGCGGTCTTCCTTGCTGATGGAAAATAGGAAATTGATCGAAAATGGAATGGAGCGATTTAAGGCTATTGAAAAATTAATGAAGACAAAGCAATTTTCCAAGGAGGCCTTAACAAACCCAGATATCATTGTTGACCCTAGAGATAAAGAAAAGAAGGAACAATTAGATTTTATTAAGGAAAATTTGGACGAATTACAGAAACAATTAGAACAATATGAGGTCACTAATGAAAACGAAGCTCAAATAAAGAGACATAATTTTCATATTGCTAACTTAGAGAATCTATTTAAATTGATACAAAATGGAGAGTATGATGCCGAAAAGCTTAATGAATTTAAGGAGGATATCATCTATTATGTGGAGAACAATAACGATCCAGATTTTGTAGAGTATGATACTCTTTATGAAGATATGGGCTGCCAAATTGATGAAACTGTGAAGATAAAGGAACCAACATCAACAAAGAAGCAAGATCGTTCACCAAAGAAAAAGAATCAAAAGAAGTCTACACCAGTGGCGACTGTTCCAGAAATTAAACCATTTGTTGTGGAGACAAAGAAACCACAGCAATCAAGTGATGATGCAGCAACACAATCCAAACAATCCACTGTTGAGCCTGAACCTGAACTGGAATTGAACTTCCCAAAGGATATGACTGAAGAGATTAACTCTATCATTGAAAATGATCTTAAGAACAGCAAAGCATTTAAGAATTTATTGTTTACTGAAGAATTGAAATACTGGCTTAACTCCAAAAAGACTCTTTTACAACCTCATAAGGAAATGCCATCTTTGATGGTATCTCAACTAGAATCATCCCTATTGAATTGTCCAGATTCATTAGATGCAGATTCTCCATACTTATATCGAAAGCCATTATCATTACCGCATCCAACATCAATCTTCTTCCCTAACGAGCCGATAAGATTTGTCTACCCATTTGAAGTTTCATCACAGACATCATCAGATAATAACAATAATAGTGAGAAACAACAAATAAATGGTAAGTCACAAGATACTGAAGATCAAACAAACAACAATAGCAACATATCTCATTGTGGTGAAAATAGTAATGACATTTATTCCAATACTTCTCTAGCCAAGATTTTCACTAAATTTGATCTAGATACGTTGTTTTTCATTTTTTATCATTATCAAGGCACTTATGAACAATTCCTTTCCGCAAGAGAATTGAAGAAGAATAGAGATTGGCAATTTAATAAGGTTGATCGTTGTTGGTATTATAAAGAAATTGAGAAATTACCCCCTGGAATGGGTAAGTCCGAGGAAGAATCTTGGAGATATTTTGACTACAAGAAGAGTTGGTTAGCTAGACGTTGCGGTTCGGACTTTGTTTATAATATCGATGAATTTGAGACTTTTTAGGCTTTATTCCTTTGTAATTTTATGTATCTTTAATGACAATTCATTGCATATTTTGTCTCTATTTCATTTAGATTTTATCGATACCTTGATATCCAAACTGTGAGGATAGATGTGACTTCTTGGAAGTAATATATTAACGTAAATAATTTTATAGATACATATACATTGTTTATAGCTCTCTCTTCAAGAACTCTTCGCTAAAATAACTAATTTGTTCAAAGTTATATTCAAATTCCTTTAAGCCATCATAATAAGGATCTTCGACTATAGTATCAACTTCTCCGTTGGTATTCCAATCGCCAAAGATGTGAACATCTGCTTTTGCTCCGTTTGGTTTCATACTTCTCAAATCTGCTAGATTGGATTCATCCATGCCAATAATATAATCGAATTCCTTGAATTCCCTTGATCCCAGGACTTGACCTCTATGATCTAAGGGAATCTTATTCTTCTTACATGTTGCGACGGTACGTGGATCTGGGGTATCACCTCTATGAAAACCAATAGTTCCAAAGGAATCGATTCTCGAAAATCTGTGCTCTAGGTTATGCTTTTTCACAGTGTCCCTGAAGACTGCCTCTGCCATTGGGGAACGGCAGTAATTACCAAGGCAGATGAATGCGACTGAAATTTGTTTATCTTGGGTCATTGGGGGTATATTTATCTATGTGGCATATTAAATGATACAGATTACTGTAAGAAGATAAGATTGGTGCAGTTATATACGATTCTGCAGTGTTCTTTCCACCGTAAAATTATTTTGCTCGATGAGCAAATCTATTGAGTTAATATATGAAAAGGTTGTTCCAGAGACATAATTGAGAATATTTACTTACGTAATTTTTAATTAAGAATGATATGCTGAGCTAAACATTACTTGATTTAAATAATCAAAATGAACTACCACAAACGGTCTCTCTTTAAAGATCTGACAATCTTTGTTAATCCCAATATACTATCTAATATCACGTGGCACATGGCAGTTCCTTTTTTTAGCATTTTCAAAGGTGGAACAATTGACGAAAAATAATACTAGCTGATTGGGCAATCATCTCTTCGTTATAAGTCCGGCTGTCAAACAATAGAATATACGTAATACATTCCCTAAAGGAAGCAGTGTTACCATGAGAAAACCAGACAGTTTTAAAACCTAAGATATTCATTCAATAATATATAGTATATATGGGGACATAGAGGATAAAGCGTTTCGTTAATAAAATGTATACACAGTTTAGAAGGCCTTGTTAATAGGAGAAATGATTTCCTTACCCTTGTAGAATTCAACGGTCTTGGCAGCTCTTTCAGCGACACCCTCTGGGGTAAAGTGGAAGAGCTTGAAGACTTCGGAAGCCTTACCGGAGGCACCGAATCTGTCTAAACCGAAGGATTGATGAGCGTACTTAGCCCAACCCATGGTGGTTAAGACTTCAACGGACATAATTGGAATACCATCTGGTAAAACAGATAATCTGTAGGCTTGTGGTTGCTTGTCGAAGGTGAATAAGTCTGGTAAGGAGACAACTCTGGCCTTGATACCTTGAGCAGCTAATAACTTAGCAGCGTCAACAGATAAAGAAACTTCAGAACCAGTAGCGGCTAAGATGATATCTGGGTTTGCGACATCTTGTAAGACGTAACCACCCTTGGAGGCCTTTTCGATAGAAGTACCTTCTAATTGTGGTAAGTTTTGTCTTGTTAGGGCAATGACAGATGGAGTGTGTTTAGATTCAATGGCAACCTTGTAAGCAGCAGAGACTTCGTTACCATCAGCTGGTCTCCAAACATGAATGTTTGGTAAAGATCTGTAACCAGCTAAGGTTTCGATAGGTTCGTGAGTTGGACCATCTTCACCAACACCGATAGAGTCGTGGGTGGCGACCCAAATGACTGGGTGACCAGATAAAGCAGATAATCTGATGGCACCGGCAGCGTATGGGGTGAAGTTTAAGAAAGTACCACCGTAAACCTTGTTGTCAGCACCAAAAGCAGAAATACCGTTCATAATAGCACCCATAGCGTGTTCTCTGATACCGTATCTAATGTATCTACCGGAGTAGTCACCTAGCTTAGTGGAAGGTGGTTGGAAATCGGTAGCACCCTTCCATCTGGTTAAGTTGGATGGAGTTAAATCGGCAGAACCACCAATTAATTCTGGTAATTGGGCATGAATAGAATCCAAGACAATTTCGGATAACTTTCTAGTGGCAATGGAGGAGTCTTGTGGAGTGTAAGTTGGTAAAGCAGATTCCCAGTTAGCTGGTAATTTGTTAGATAATCTTCTCTTTAATTCAGCACCTAATTCTGGGAACTTTTGTTGGTATTGAGCAAATAAAGCATCCCATTCCTTGTTGGCTTGGATACCTGGGTTTAAGACATTGGCTTGGTAGTAGTCGTAAACTTCTTGTGGGACAACGAAGGTCTTAGATGGGTCGAAACCGAATCTTTCCTTCAATTGCTTGATATCAGCATCCTTTAATGGGGAACCGTGAACACCGGAAGTGTTTTCAGATAAGGAACCGTAACCGATGGTAGTGTGGTTCTTAATTAAAGTTGGCTTGTTGGTAGACTTCTTACCTTGAGCAATGGCGTTAGCAATGGCATCTAAGTCCTCGTCACCATTGTAGACATGAATAACTTCCCAACCGTAGGCTTCGTATCTCTTGGCAACGTCTTCAGTGAAGGAGACGGAAGTAGCACCATCAATGGTAATATGGTTGTCATCGTAGATAGCAATCAAATTACCTAATTGTAAGTGACCAGCTAAAGAAGAAGCTTCAGAAGAGATACCTTCTTGTAAACAACCATCACCTAAAAAGACGTAAGTGAAGGAATCAGAAATGGCGAAACCTGGCTTGTTGTAAGTGGCAGCAAATTGCTTTTGAGCAATGGCAGCACCGACAGCGTTAGAGATACCTTGACCTAATGGACCAGTGGTAACTTCAACACCTGGTAATTCAAATTCTGGGTGACCTGGACACTTAGAACCTAATTGTCTGAAGGATTTTAAGTCATCAATGGTGAATGGGTAACCAGTTAAATGTAACATGGCGTATAACAAAGCACAAGCGTGACCATTAGATAAGATAAATCTATCCCTGTTAATCCAGTCTGGGTTCTTTGGGTTCATCTTCATTTGAGAAAATAAAACGTGGGCAGCTGGAGCCATACCTAATGGGGCACCTGGATGACCAGAGTTAGCAGCATGAACTTCATCAACAGCTAATAATCTGATTGTGTTGACAGCTAATTTATCAATTTCACCGAAAGCCATTTTCTGTTATATTATAATTGATTGATTTAAAAGAAGTTTTGAGATTTCAATATAAAATAATAAATAAAATTGCTAATCAAAGGGGATCGATTAACTTTGTAAATTATTCTTATTGGATTGTTATTCAGTAAAAGTAAGAAAAAGATGATGTAAAAAGATCAAAAGAACTAAACAAGGAAAAAAGAGTTGCCCTGAAGAAAGTGAAAGAAAGGGATATTTATATACGAATTGCGCATGGGAAAGACAGGAGGTGGGCCCTTTAATAAAGAGGAACTGATTAGGGATTTTGCCCATCGAGAAAAGTGTGACAAATTGGCAGTGAAAATTTTGTACATTAGGTGGGAACAGAATAGCTTGCCTTGAGAAACGGTGCGAAAATTAAAACGGACACAGAAACAGGGCACGGATTACCCCTAAAGCGAGGCCGGAGAAGGGAACCCCTCGTCCGGATAGGGTGTCTCTTGTAGATTCGCTCTGTAATTCCCGGACACTTTTTCTTCGAGAAAAATCCGTTGCCGTGCAACGTGCTTTATATTTATAACACCGTTGGACGTAATCGGTCCTGGCGGTGTTATGGTTCAAAAGTGTATATCTGAAACTTCGATTAGCAATAATGAGTTAATCGTGTTGTTATAGTAAGCGTGTTAAGTAAGAGTTGAAAAATTGTATGACACCGCACAATGGAGATTTACAGGTAAACCCCGTTCGCTTTTTTCTGCCTTGGTATGTCACATAACGTATCGCACCGCTATGGGGTGGTGCGTCAGTGTGTCAAGTCTCAGTAACTAAGTAACTCTATCGAGAATATGAGATATATGATTTTTTATGTCTTTGGGGTATGAGTCCGTTACTTGTTGTCTGCTGCAGTCCCGGAGGCCTGCTTACGTATGCATATGTATTTTCAATCTGTAGTTTTTGTGAAATGTACTCTATCTATTCACATATCGTGAATGCCTGTATTTAGTGCAGGTATCTGTGTCTGTATCAACCCAGCTGTTTTAGTCAGAGTTCTCAAGCCTATTTGCGTCATCAAAGGGACTTTTCAGCCCTGTCACGGGGTCAATGTCCGCGGTGTCTATCACGATCTCCTGAAGGGAGTCCCCATCGGTATTCACGTCAGCGACCTCATTATTATCTTGATGTAGTGAGCTTGTAATATCCAGATCCAGAATGAAACTGCCTTCATCGTCCTCTTCATCAGCTTCCCCATGTACTACATCCTCTTCATTATCATTCATCTCCTTCAATTCAAACGCCTCAATTTCATCCAGACCTTGATCTCTTGCATTTTTCGGTATCTCTTCATTAATCTGTACAAGCTTTGGTTTACCCTTGATTGCAGTCGTTAAATTTTCTTGTGACCTGGCAACTCTGTTCCCACTCAATTTACGTATCTGTACCACGTTCTCCACGTTTTCTTCCTCATCATCACCAAAGATTGAAGAACCCAAAGTGATATGCGACCCAATACTACCTGGAATGTTCAAATGATGCGTAGAACGCCCTCTCATCGAATTTCCTCTATTGATGGCACTTGTCACACCTGGGATGTACGCAATTGGTAAGATATTTGATGCATTCGTCTTGTTAGACATTACACTGTATCTATCCCCAGGGTGCATCATACTGCTGTATTCGGCTGGTGCATTTAAATCCTTGATATCATTATACTGTTGATTCATCTTGCCCATTGCATGATCGCCCTCTAAGTCCTCTTCCAACATCTCATCATCGTCGTCGTCGTCGTCGTCGTCGATCTCATCAAAATACCCACCAACATCAGCACCATCCATAACCTTCGAATCTTCCTTCAACTCTAACTTCCGTTGTCGAGGCTCCCAATACCACTTGTACCAAAGCAACACCACAATCACCAGAAGAAGTATCACACCACCAACAACTCCACCAGCAACTCCACCAGCTACTTTTGCATTCCCTTTACCTTTTTCTTGACTATCTACCACTGTAGAATTCGTAATACCATTCAAAGATGAGCTGCTTTTTGAAGCACAGTAAGTCACTGGGCACTTATCGCAAGTAAGCGAAGTCATCACACAGTACTCATCATCGGCACATACCGGACATACAGCCACACCCGTGCATTGGACACATCCGTTAGCAGTCTGAATACCTGTCTCGGTTGAGTTTGACATATTTGGGGGGTAGACGGAAGTTTAATGTGGATCTTGGTTGAGCTAAGTGGTTTATTTATATTGATTTTGCTTGTTGGCGCATTCTGCATTCTCGTGAATTTTTCCTGATGAAACGGACATTTCTGGCTGGGGTAAATTTGTGAGTGAAATTCGTGGCAGTACGGTAAAAGTGTGTCACCTGACGTTAAGTTGAAATGCTTCAAAAGTTAACTGAGGGAAGATTGATTCATCTTAATTAGAAATATTCAATTAGAAATGATAATTGAAGATATCTGTAACATTTTACAGAAGAGCTGAAAAAAGTTAAACTAAAAAAAAACATTACTTATTAAATTTTAAAATATTTTTCCTTTAAGAAATTCATATCTTTAAAATATATTATTTTTAATATCCTTCGTAAACAAAAAATATATAATACGAAAAATTTATCTTAAACCCCTAATATAATAATAAAATACCCAATTATACTTTAATTGAATTTTTTTTTGTAATATTTCCTTTAATGTTCATGTAATATTTAAAGTATTCTCAAAATATTTCAGTAACTATATTTCGGGTATTGTATTACTATTATCATATATCCCATATAAAGGCAACAGTTTAAAAAAAATTTATTTGATTATTCTTCTAAAGATGTTTCGTTTTATAGAAGTTTTATATTATTATAAACAATTACCAATTGGATCATAAACTTGATTTAACATTTTAATATCGCCATTGGTCAATCTAAACTGTTCTCTTCCGTTAGCGGACAAGTCCACCTCAATTGAATTTCCTGGTTGAATGGAAAACCACCATCTCTTAATTGCACGTCTTACGCTATTTCTTCTTGTTTTCTTAAAAAACAAAGGTGTTTCAATATCTCTGTTCATTCCATGAATTACCCGATACTTAACATCTCCTAATTTATTATGAGAGTCTACTTCACTTACAAGACTCTCGAAATCCCAACTTCTTAATTCTCCAAACGTTGGTGAGGTGCCTTGTGAGGAAAAATTTTCCGGTGGTGTTATACACGTCTGTGGTGAGATTTCTTCGTTATTGGGAAATCTCCATATAAACATAGATTTCCAAATTGACTGTTTTGCCTGTGGTGGACAAGATTGACCAACTACATAGGGGTCCGGTATTGTAAATGTATCTATAACTTTATCAAGTCTTGTGATCTCTTTTGCTGTCTGTTGACTATATATGGTCACCCTTTTATCTAGACGTTCTGTCTCTCTAAATAGTTCTTCTAAATGTGTGTCTAAATCTTCAATTTGATTATTTAATTCTGTCATTGCCTTGAGTATATAAATCGTCAATGTATGCCAATTTCTGGGAACATGTTTATATACCGACACTTTGTGTTTTTTTGTGACATCCGATTACGTTAAAGGACAAGTTTTAAAAGAGGAAATATAAATAGAATCTTCAAAAGTAAGCAAAATTATTCTACACACTTTGAATACATATAATTAACCAAATTTATTGACAAAACTGTCTCGTAATAGAAAAAGTTACTAGTGATTTTGGCCATGATTTTGGGCTAAGACGTAAATCATTAATTAGTTTCAATATTGCCGCGAATGGAAAAAAAAAATGCAAAATACAAATAATCGCAACAAGTGAGTTGTTAGTATTCATGAACAGTAGCTCAGTGGAGAAATAAAAGAGATAGAGCAAGAATTGCCATTCAAGATGAAACACGTATCTCATAGAATAAACCTCATAGAAAGGACTTTGATATTTGTATTTTTATACTTATTACCTGTGGTGAGGGGTATTAGCGCAGTTGCTAATCCTCGTCCAGCGATTAGCAAAGCTCCAAGCAAAAAAGCAGAGCTACCAGCGGAGGAAGATGAATTGTTTTGTGCCGTTTTGAATCCTGTGACCGGTGCATATATTGACTTGTCACATTTATCATTAACCCCTAATGAGAATTCCGATGATAAGCGTCAAGGTCATAATGGCGAGAGTACCAAGACTAGATGGTTAGTAAAGGGATGGAATAATGACATTGATAAGAATTTTACATTGAGCATTTGTTCTAGTCCTCTTGTTAAGGGGGAAGAATTGGTTGAGTTGACTAATTCGACTGGCGGGTATTATAATAGTAGTGGTCATTTGGTCTCAATCGGTGATTTCAGCACAAAACCAATGTTGTTTGGTGCGAACAATAAGAAATTGACTTTGAAATATGAGAATGGCTCGATGTGTCCCAACAAAGTCGACCAGAAATCTACATTGTTGACATTTATCTGTGATAGAGAGATTGCTACCAAAGCCCGTATTAGTTACATTGGTAGTTTACATGACTGTTCATATTTCTTTGAAGTGAGAAGTATTTATGCATGTCCTACCTCCAATAATACAAACTCAATCAATGGACTTGGAATCTTCTTTGGTATCTTTTCTGTGTTTTTCCTTGTGGAATTATTAAGAAGATGGATGTACAAGAAATTGAGTATCAAGAGAGGTCGTGAAGCCGTTGGAAACGGTGTCTCTGGAAACAATTACAATGATCAATATATACCAAGTGAAATCCAACCAAATTGGGAATTCTTTGAGAATCAATCGATGGTTAGAGGACTCTTCAAGAAGATAGGACGTGGTGTGCATGCTGTGATTTCACCAATCATGAGAATACTGAGTGCGGACCAACGATCTGCCAGGGACACCCATAACCGATCCCCTATACGACTATACACCTCGACATTCGGCTCGAACAGCCAGAGTAGCTTCCTGCGAGACATGGAGGCCCAGAACAACATTATGGATAGTCTCGAAGTCCATTCAGTGATAACCTCCCCAGAGACCACCAGCATGGATACCGAAACCACCAGTTAAATAGACGCATACATACATACATATACACATACACACAAACCACACGATATAAGCCATTACATACATTTCCTACATTGAATCAACCCTAAACCAGGGTAATAAAGCTTCTTTTGTTTCCCTGCACCAACCCGTACACCGCGTACATATACCCATGCACCACACATACTTTTTCAATCTAGAACTTTCCAGACACTTTCTATAGCTTCACCATATGCTGTCTTTCCCTTAGAAAAAGCTGTACAGCAACCAGAGATGCCCATCGAAAACAATTTCAACAAAAACTTTAACCCGAATAACAAACACTACGTGGTTATAAAAATTTTCACAGGGTTGTACGTAACTTTCTTAGAGTTACACCGCAAAAAATTTCCATTTCGCCATCGCTGCCAAATAAAACAGAAAAATTTTCAGTAGGTGTCTAATTAAAGCGGGATCGTTTCTTTTTCGGCCATGCTCCTCTGGCAAATTTTTTTTTCATATATATTCAAGATCATTCCTCTTGATTAAAATTTCTCTCTTTCTTCTTTCTTTTACATTAATTTCTATTCATGTCTTATTTAATTTTAAGAAAACCACTAACATAATCAAATTACAAAATGGGTAAGGAGAAGTCTCACGTTAACGTCGTCGTCATCGGTCATGTCGA
>JAJMCG010000207.1:0-14770 GCA_030572895.1 Jamesozyma jinghongensis
TGGTGATGACCAAAGATAAGACAGCTAAATCTGGACCAACAATGGCACCTCTAACGGACTTTCTCTTTCTTTCACCGGTTCTTCTTGGTCTGTAACAAGAGACATCCTTGGTTAATAATAACTTAACTCTGGTTGGTAATAAGACACCTTGTTTCATTGGGAAACCTTGCTTGTCGTTACCACCGGAGATCTTGAAGACGTAACCCTTGAATTCGTCACCGACTTGTTCACCGTCAACTTCTTGGCCGATTCTCTTGTCGTAGAAGACACGGATTCTGTGTTCGTCATCGATTTCAACAGTCTTTTGAGTACCGTTAACTGGGTATGCAATGTTCAACTAAAACAATAAATAAAGTTTGTTAGTAATCTTGGTCATAAGAGCATTTGTTGAGATGTTATTAAACGTATTCTGAAGACTTCCACTTCTTTATTTCGAGGGACTCTTTCGTTTTGTTAAGCTGGAATTATTATATTTTTCACCATGTCTTAATATGGAAGTACGTTTCCGTTGCTATCTTGCCATATTTATTTGATTAATTTATTGAATGATGGTATTCATCATCAATCGTTTATATTTCATTTTCATTCATACTATTCGTCGAAGCTCCAATATGACTGGTTGCCTCTCTAAAGATTCAGTTTATTAACATTGATAATTTCATCGATAATATCGCTCTACATACCTTCATGATGGTTCACTAGTCTTAAATCTGTTGCTAATTTCGGTTCTATTAAAATTTCAAGATTTAACTATATAGCAGAGCGTATATGCACAATATACCAACAATTTGCGATTCCTCCAGTGACAAATTCATCGTTGTTGCTGCCCGAGCAGTCTGGTTCCAGCCAAGTGAATTGTGACCATACCCTGGTGAGTGCATCTGCCGAAAGGGTTTCTCACTAGCGACAAACGGGTTTTGGCTTACAACTGACCCACAAACAGTTTTTCCCGTCAACGCGGGTCTGCTCTTAAAATTTCAAGATTAGACATAAAAGTAACATGTTTTATTAATGTACGGATGCACCTATGGTGTAAGGATGCAGAGACAGTCAAATAAAACCGTTTTGGTACTGACTAGTTACCATGTACTGGCAAGCCAGTAATGCCCTAAGTAGTACCAAACAAATTCGCTCTTTGAAAATTAATTAATCAAAAATTAGCTTGTTTTATAATATGTCAAGTGAAGTTATGTTATTTCTTCACCTGTTTCTCAGAAAAAAACCTTAAAATGTGACAGCTCATTATTAAGTCATATACAAATTATCCTAATTCTAAATATTACTGCTTTATAAACAAGAGTATTTAATCGCGAACTTGGGTATAAAAAACTAGACAGGTTTATTTAGCTTCCTCCTCCAATAGTACGATCTGGTGCATCCACAGTAAGGCCCCTAGCATTATCAACTACTGTCGTAATCAATGGTGGTGGCATCTGTGAACTGATTCTATTGAAAGAACTGGTAGCGGTAATATGACTATGGTCTAGTTGGGGAATTTGTGAGACAGGCGCAACAGGAGCAAATCGCGTACCCATTGCCAGCATCTCACTATTCTGTGCAGTGACATACACTTGTGATTTATTCGTGGTCTGAGATTGGGATTGCCAAACAGGTTGAAAGCTTGAATTTCGGTGTACAAGAACCATTTCTTGTCCGTCAACCATTTTCACCATTCCCGGTGATATAAGTGACTCCGAGCTTGGTACGCTTTGGATTGTTGGGGATAGATGGTGCACATATTGTTGCGCGTATAACATTGGCCTCTGTATGTATGATCCTGAGATTTGTGTACTTTGATTAGGAGTGGACCATGATGTCATTAAACGAGGTTGGAGAGGTTGAATGTTGACTCCTCCATGCGTAATTGGTATTCCATTAGAGTAGCTTTGGATACCATTTGAATTGATACGTAATGAAGGTAATGGTTCCGATTGGTTTGAAGTTGGTGATTCATCTTTAAAAATGTTTTCACTCTTTTTTAAATATGATGGGGTAGGAGGATTATTGAGAGCTTCTATATTTTGTTTGTTTATAGCTGAGTCCGACCTAGAACTTGTCAGCGAAGGTTGATTCATCTCCTGATTTTCAAGAGAAGTTATATTATCGTGTAATGAATTTTCCTTTATCAGTTTTGGCGCTATGGTGTCATCCTCTATATTTAATTTATTAGAAGTTCTATTACTAGACGAGATTGATTGAACTGAATTGATGGGAGCTAACTTACCCTTTGAAGCATTGCTATATGGCTCATGCGAAAATCGCCTGTTGGACGGTATTCTAGGATAAGATATTAGAGCATTATGTGTTTCTAATTTTACTTTCTTTGAAGAGTTCAGCTTTTGTTCAGAAGCATTATCACCTATTGAATTAGAATAGCATCTTTTTGAAGCCAATTCGCTTTCCAATTTTGTAACGAAACCTGGACTAGTATAACCATTATGTATTAAATTATGGTCCGGACGGTGTCTTCTTCTTGTGTTTTTATTTAATGTAACAAATGGTTTCTTTTCGTAGTCGCCAAAATCTGAAGGCTCTTTTACAACATGTCTCAATGCGTTGTCGTGGTTATAATACCTCATTAAATCATCCATATCAACAGAAGAGTATTCATAGAATGTATTATTTGCACCCAGTATGATAAGTGCCACGTTAGCCTTACACAGTACTGACAACTCATGTGCTTTCTTAAAAAGACCTGCTTTTCTCTTAATAAAGGTCACGGTTCTATTTCTATCATCTGAAATTGGTTCGATGCTAATTTTTCGTCTACCCATGATTGCTAATCAAAATTATGAAATGTTAATGGAGGTATTCGAAAAGGTTAGTTATAATTAATATTTAAGGAAAGAATACGGAGATCGTCTATCTCTATAGATGGGTTGTATTCTATATATAATGGTATATCAGAGAGTTGAGCCACTTTTTGGAATGTCCATGTACGATGTTTTACGTAAGAATTTCCTTCACTGGGGAAGTGAAACACCATCTTTTATATTATGACAAGGCATTGTTTAATCGGGAAATGCATGAATAAACCAAGCAAAGTTTAACACTATTGGAGAAAGTTTGTTCGAGGAACTCTTAGTGATTTGAAGAGACAGAAATGCACAGCAGAGAAATATGTGGAACAGCCATCCTCCTGAGAGATTGTAATTATTGGAAATGTAAGCTCTCTTGGGACTTCTCTGTCTTTCCCGTATATGCATGATTTTTGTTTCTTTTGCCGAGTGATTTCAGTGATAGATTTTTTTCTTGGCTGAAATCGTGGGATTACAAGCAGCCCCCGATTCAGAAAAGCTGCTGCCGATCAGAGGAAAGATCCACCAAAGGACTGTCGACAGTAAGAAGAGCCATCTAAAATTTCCCAAAAGGCTACTTTTTTGTTACATTTCAAGGAGTTCTTTTGTTTGAACAATTTCACTTCGCAAATAATGATCCTAGCATCATTGAAAACTAATCAGAGTCAAGTTATTAAGCAGAAGTTAACATTACAAAGAAGAAGAGTCATGAATATCCAACAATATTAACATTCCTTTTCTGTTGGATAATCAATCGTATCATCAGGAACCTCTTGTCATAAGTCGCAACTCTAGGAGCCTACTGTCCCGCACTGAGTCCTTTTGCCTGTTGCAGTAGGTTCGCCAAGTAGTTTTTTCTGTATTTCAATCTATTGTTAAAACAAGAAAAAATTCCCGTCTCTCTCGGCATTCATGTTGAAATTTCCGAATTCGTCAACCACAATTTTCCTGGTATGTTTTTTTAGAATGCCGGTGCAAGGATCTTGCTATCTTTAGACACAACTTTGTGAAAAAGTTGGTTTCTGCGAGGAATTCGTAGGAAAACTTTCTACGCCTGATCCACTTCAAAGTAAATTTGACGGAAATGGCGCTGTAAATGATCCACGGTATCATTAGCTAATTAATGTATGTAAAAAAGGATTCACATTCCCTAATTGGAAAGATATAAACTTCATTGATGGTAATCACAGCACTTCTACAAAATATTTCTCACTCGTGATACCATGTGTTCTCTTAAGAGACTTCATTTCTCCTACAATTAATTTTCAAGATAATTTTTAGAAAGGTTAAAAAGGTTGAAATTAACAAAAGAAACTGTATTCAGACGAATTTTCGCAGAAGTTATAGACAAGTTATCAAAGTTTCTTAAACTCTGCACTCCCCATTGTTTATTGCTTTTATTTTTGTTGTTGAAAGGCATAACTATGTGATGGGCCGTCATTTTAACGTTGCCAAGAATTTAATTTTTGGCTGGAGACCCTACGTTACGCCGTCAATAACGGGGCTCATATAGCTGCGTTCCTTATTCTATGATATAAACTATTGAACATTAGCCCCACTGGAAGTTTTGGGTCATCTAAATAGGCAGTCACTAATGGCGATATTTACAATATGAAACATCAGTTAATTATCTTCCTTGAAACATTGCATTTTAGTACTCTGCGAGGATATTACTCCAATGATGATTAACTGAGGCTTAGAGAGAAATTAACTTGAGCTTGACTATCACAACTTTGTCTGTTGTTGCATGATGTACTTTGTGTATCTCTTGGCAAAACTTAATAACTAAATGCACCCAAAAAGAACTACTCGAACTGAAAAATTATAATAGCTGAGAAACTGCTGTATAATTATAATACGACGGTCAAAACGTACCACGAAATAATACACATGAAGGCGCCAAAAAAAAATTTTTTACTCGGGGTTTATAATATTGTAATATTCTTAAAATATTCACGCAAGAATAGTCATTCGACGATTTCTTGGCAAAAATAACTACAGTTAATACATCTTGACAGAAAAAAAAATTAAAGTCATAGTGCATAAATCAATATCTAATATACATTTTTAAGGTTTTGCTAAGCCAATGGGGCTTTGTTTTTGGTAACTTTACGGATCAAATGGCTGAATATCAGTTAAGTGGTGGGGGAAAAGATGGATTTGATAGAATTGCGCCATTTTTTGCAAATGGAGGTTAATTCCAAATTATCTGCAACTGGAACAATAATCCATTACTTAATGATTGTCCTCCATTCTAGCATTAAGTAAATAAATACGAATTATTCAGACAAATATTTAAAGAATCATACAAGGTTAAAGAATAGCTTTATTAACAAATAATATTTACAAGTAAATTATAGTAGTTTATTTAGGAGGCAATCTAAAGATGTCACCACATTCTCTCATGTTTTTGATGATTTGCTTTTTGTCGAGGTTGCCATTCTTAGGTAACTTCGCTTCTGGCGCGTTTTCAAAGACGGAACCAATTAAATACATATCATTGTTTGTGGAATCGCATAAAAACACCATGTAATCAATGATGTTTCTAATTTGCTTTTCAGGTTTTTGAGTGGTTCTGTCAAACTTTATCAGTTCTTGCTTCGTATTGAATTTATAAACCAATTGAATATGTTCCAATGGCTTACCAGGCATCATAATTGGTTCAATTGAGATTAATTTTGGAACTTCATTAAATTTCATAATTTGCCAATCAAGCTTCAAATTGGAAGGCAATTGGTTTGCTCTGGTCGTTAAAGCTTCCTCTACCCACAATGAAACCTCTGAATTAATCGACTTTATGTTCTTTGAGGCAAATGCTTTGTTGACATTAATGTATAACTCAATTGCTTTGTTCTTCCATAACAAAAATTCTGGTTTTGAGCCTGTTTGGAAACGAAAAATACCAATCTTAAAGGTATTCAACCCAAAAGAATATATCCTTCTAATCAAAGCATTGCAAAACACGGCTGGATGGGAAAATATACTAGGGAGGTTCTTATAGCTTGTTGGAACAAAGATATCAGCAGTAACACCTAAGAATCTTGGATTGAAAGCATTCTCTTGTGTTTTACTAGTATCTTCCTTTTGTAAAGTTCCGAAGGTTGAGAGTAATCTCCTTTTATTCAATCTTTGTATTCTAAGTGATGTTCTTAAACCTGGAGTTGTAAGAAACGCTTTCATTTTCAAACTATTGACTATCTATGGAAAAATAAAATAAATGGATTATCTAATTAAATTCAATATAGAAACGTGTGCAGTTCAATGGTATTTCCTTGTTTGAATCCTTCGCTAGGTGATTTAATAAATATCATCCTTCGTATGTACTAAGTCTTAATTTTTTTATTTTAAATTCCAATTAGCATGGCATTTCTTCAACTCACGTGGACAGGAGAGTTTTTCGATCTAGAAAATTTAGATATAGGGAAAGGAGGCACACGAAGAGAACTCAAGTTGATGAGATAAAGCAACCATCTAAAGTGGAATAGACTGTATAATTATTAATGAAACCATTTATTATAGAGTTAAAATTAAAGGATACCGAGGGACTAAGTTGGAAGAAAGCCCTTTCTTCTTATCTGAAGAAAATATATGGATCTCATCAATATAAGCAATTCTTTGATGATAAACTAGCTACTAATATGGACCACGTTAGAAATAATGCAAATGGTGAATTGGCTCCAGATGCTTTGTTAGAACAGAACTACTTATATTATGCTTATTTAGAGCAATTGAACTTGAGATTGGGAAACAGAAGCAGTCAGTTAAAGTTGGACTTCACTTGGTATGATGTAGAATATCCACTTGTTCCAGACTCTCAAAAATACACACAACATACAGTAGTTTTTGAGAAGTCCTCAATACTTTATAATATAGGTGTGGCATTGAGTCAAGTCGCAAGAGATAGTGTCGAAAAAGATTATAAAATATCTATTGGCTGTTTATCGAAAGCGATGATGTGTTTTAACTATATCGCGGAAAACTTTCTGAATTCTCCATCCATTGATCTCCAGACAGAAAATGTACAATTTTTAGCTAATCTCTGTCACGCAGAAGCGCAGGAGTTGTTTACTGCAAAATTAATTAATGGTTCAACAGCAATTAAACAGGCATCGTTAATTAGTAAGTTGGCATTTACAACATATAATCTATATGATAAGTGCAATACATTTTTGAAAGTTCCAGATGGTGGTTTATCGCCATATGGCGACCCTAAATGGAGCACAATTGTTACTTGCAAGTGGTACTTCTTTAAGAGTGTTACCGCTTATTACAATGGTATTGCTTTAGAGGAACAGAATAAAATTGGTGAAGCTATTGGTTTTTTGAAATATTCACATAATGCACTTGTATCTGCTCTACCATTTAAAGCTTATTTACAAGATTATCTAAACTTTGAGGGGTTTAAAGAAGCAATTGAAGAAAAAAGAGCACAGCTAATTAAAGACAATGATTATATTTATCACGAAAATGTTTTAACCGTCACTTCATTGGATGCTATTAAATCTATGGATGCTATCAAGGCACCAGATTTTATACAGCAGTTAGAATCATACATGGTTTCCATAGCTGGAAATTGTGATATTTTATTTAAAGGAATTGTTCCGATGGAAGCATATGAAAAAGAGAGTATTTACTCACAGGAGAAGGACAGTTTGTTGAGAAAGGATACAGAAGCTACACAGATAGCTGATTTAGAGTTTAGTTCTTTCATTGAATTTACCAATCTATATAGTTTGATTGGAGATTTAGAAAGAAAGTATAAGAATGGTGGAATCAATACCAATATTGATCCTCGTATTGAACAAATGAAAAATGACATAAAGTCGTGGTCAATGTCTGTTCAACAAAGTAATTTTAAAGACATTGAAAAACAAATGAATGATATCTACATCAAAAGAAAGGAAATTACAGATGTATTGTCAGCTTTACCAGAAAGTCAAAGAGAAAATATTGTTAAGTTAAAGGCGTCTTTAGTAGAGGCCTCTTCATCTGATGAAAAATTATTCTCCATGATAAAACCATATATCAAAGAATTAAAGCTATTTGAAAATACTGAGTTGCTGTGGAATCGATTCAATAAGTTTGTTGATGGCAATAATACTCAAACTAGTCTTTTAGATATCGATGATTCCAAAACTGCTACAATTTTGGGCATATTAAAAGGGATTAAACAGTCTGCAGATGACCTAAAGGTATTGAAGGAAGAGCGTTCGGATATTTTATCGGAATTGAAGGAGGAAATTAGTAAAGATGATATTACCACACTAATTATTGCCAACAGAGGAAAGCAAGAGAATGACCTCCAAGAACTATTCAGAAGCGAATTGGAAAAGTTTGTACCATTAAGTTCGAGAATTGAGGCCACCATATTTAAACAGGCCTCGCTAATTAATGAGATCAAGGTCAAGCTGGACGAGGTATTTTCCTTGTCAGGCTTTAAGGAAAAGGCAGCTGAAGAGTTGAAAAGCGAGAATGAGAGAAAACAATTTTATGACACATTAGAGGAAGCAATAAAGAACTTTACCATATTTACAAGTGATGTTATAAAAGGTAAAAAATTTTATGATTCCCTATTAGCAATGAGCAAACAATTAACTGAAGTGAGTAGGAAAACTTTACAAAAGCCTAGTGAGGAGTTTCCAAATCATCCTCCACCATTGCCTCAACAACCACCTGTACCCCAGAATTTCCATGGTCCATCAACTCACCTTAAAAACACAAATTTAAACTCGCAAATGCAAAGTATGTCATTGGAACCAAAGACGCCTAATCAACTGAACCCAGTCATTCCTCCTCGTACTTACGACAATATACAACCACCCCCATACGTTGCTGAAGCCGCGACTACACCAACGAACTACCAATCTCTGCACAATGCTACCAGTGGTGCCCCTCCGATTCCTCAGGTTCCTTACGGCCAACAGGGGATCGGTTATGCACCACCATCCCAAGGATTGCAACAAGCTGCTGGGTTACAACCGCCTTTAAAGCCAATGAGACCCCCCAAGCAGCCAGCCGCTGGGATGAATGGTTTGTTACCCAGAGATCGTAGGTCTGAGTATGAGGAACAAGAATTACAGAGAAATCCAACTGCTTTTTATGATAAATCTTCTGTTTTTGATGAGAATCTATATTCCAAATATAGCGGCCGTTAATATATATATATGAATGTATATGCACTTATGTATAATAATATTTTTTTTTTCAATTGCTTAATTTCTTACGATTTTGATGTTTCATTGATCTGTTCCTGTTATTACTATTTTGCATCTTGCTCGGTTTTGGTTGCGGTACATACCATACTCCCTCAGATCCAAAGTCAGCTTCGGATATCTTCACAAAACTAATGACACCACTATCCATTATGGCTAGCAAAAAGCTGCGGTATCCCATTTTCAATTTTCTCATCTGTTGAATGTGTGGAGCAACTTTACGATTAGCTCCTCTCTTCTTTCCAAATTTCAAATCTGCTTTTTCTTGTTTTATTGATGATTGCTCCTTATTCAATTTCTTGGAACTATTTTTGGATTTTAATTTTTCAAGATAATCACTTCTCAAGATGTTATTATTATAAGTGTTTTTATTCCAAAATTCATCATTTTCAGGATGCTCTAGAAAGTCAAATTTATAATCTAACCTTTGAAAAATATTCTTAAATTCATGGTAAGTGGGAAAATGTTGGGAGTTATCATTCTTGTTGTACACAACTACCTGAAAATCTGGTAATTCTGGATTCTTCTTCTTGAAATTAGGATGTGGTTTCCATACATTAAATTTGATGCCTAAAGATTCGTTCAATGAAGTATCTATATGTCTATCGTGATATAACTCGTTAATTGTCTTAGGCACCTTGTAGCATGAAATTAGTCTACTCAGCGACTTATAAAGTTGTGGACTTGTCGTGTATTTCTTGAAATATAAATGCCATTGGCTGTAAATAAATCCATTAAAAAGAGAATTGGCCTGGGATAGGACACTATTTGTTATTCTATCAAAAGTTGACCTAGACGGTATGTTTGTATGTGCATTTATTGATAAAATGTTGTCTGGATAAAAGGTAGAACTATTATTTGAATCATATGATTGAGGAACGCTCACAATAAATCCAAGTCTTTTCAACTGAGCATATACAGAAAAGTTATCTATTTCTTGCTGATTTTTGAACAAGGAATATATATCTTCAATAGCCAGTGGTATATCTTTTAATTCATCCTCCTCTATTTGCCAATATGGTGTGATTGTGCCTCTTTCAGAAAGATATAGGAACTCATAAAACTCCAACAAATATTCTCCATCACTTCCTATTTTACCCATAGTTTGCGTAAAATTTCCTTTTGGATGTGGCAGAACAGCCAAATGCTTATCTGGTATATAATAAGCTTTGACCTGTGACTTTATAACCGAACCTCTATTTGAACTGATTAAGGTATCAAACATTGCCTTCCTAGCTCTATAAAGTAACAATTCCTGTATATTAGTGCCGTCTGGTTCATAATCCTTTTCACCTCTCTTTGGAACCAGAGTAGTGTTTTTCGAAAGTTTCGATATTTCAGACCAATCTTGTATAGCTTCATCCTCTTCAATTTCTATAACAACATTGGAAACGTCGGCTTCAGTAGCCTTCTCGTTAGTCGGTTCCAGCATGCAGAAGAAAGCGTGTGCGACTGTAAATTTGCTTAAAGCAGTCTTGTTCCTCTCTGAGAATTGCAACTACCAATATTTTTCATAAATAAAAATTAATCTCATCGAAAAGCGAGTTAAGTGGAATTTGAAAAATGCCCCATGTCTATGTTTCAAATACAAAAGTTTAAACATACATTTTTAATTTTAAACATCAAGATCATCGTAAGGATAAACTATTATATGTTATTTGTACTGGTTAAACAAAGTAAAAAAAAATACAGACACTTCTTAGTAGACACAGCACTTCACAAAAGGGATTTTTCAAATCAATTTTAATTTTTAACTCTTATTATAACCCTATTTAGGGTAAAGGGGGTTCGAATGCACAATATAGAAGAATATACACATATATGCAAATTGGTTTAGCTAATCAAAAATGATGCCTGAAAGTTAACCTTATTCTTGTTATTAATGTGCCATGAAAAATAAAAGAAACTTTCCGAGAGATTAACTTAGGAAAAATTTCATGATATAACATTACTTCTTATCGCGATTGTCAAAGTAGACACTACATAGTCACCACCCAACATTGTCCGGAATATAGTATTTCATACGATGGGTTTTTTACTGTCTAAAAAGAGTTTGCTTCCAATTGCTTTAACTTTATTACCAGTTGTCACGGCCACTTCTACTGTAGCTGTTGCTGCTGCCCCAGGAACCCAGGACGTCTCCGAGAGTGGGTTCAAGTCCTTTATCATGGCTATATCCATGATTTCCTTCTCTGAGATTGGTGACAAAACCTTCTTGATCGCTGCATTGATGGCCATGCGTCACTCCAGATTGGTTGTCTTTGCTGCCGCTGCTACTTCATTGGCAATCATGACTGTCCTTTCTGGTCTACTTGGTCATACCTGTGTTTCCTTTATTCCAGAATACATGACTGCTTTTATCGCCGGTGTTTTATTCTTGGTCTTTGGTTACAAGTTAACCATAGAAGGCTTAGAAATGTCTAAGGATGCTGGTGTCGAAGAAGAAATGGCTGAAGTCGAGGAAGAGATTGCCGTTAAAGATATTAACAAGAATATGCACGATATTGAAAGTGGCAGCGCAAAGGTTTTACAGAAACAACAATTATCTGGTTCCGATACTCTCCTTAAAATGATTGGTGACAAAACTCATGAGCTTGTTTCCTATGTTTTTTCTCCAGTCTTCATACAAGTCTTTGTTATGATTTTCTTGGGTGAATTGGGTGACCGTTCCCAGATTGCCATTATTGCCCTGGCTTCTGACAGCAACTATTGGAACACCATTATGGGTGCCGTTGTTGGCCATTTAACCTGTTCTGGTGTCGCTGTTTTAGGTGGTAGGTATTTAGCTAACAAGATTAGTATGAGAACTATTACCTTAAGTGGTGCTTTCCTTTTCTTTGTATTTGGTTTCATGTATGTTTACAGTGCATTTACCATGCAAGGTTGATTACGATAATAATAGAATTTTCATCATATTTTCTTATTTTGGTTAATGTGAATAGGATTGTTCTAACACGCTTCTATTGAAGTTTTGATTATCGTTTATAAGAAAAGATATAATATCCTTCAGCATTATTTGTTTTTGGCGTCCGATTTCTGTTGCCTTCCATTCTTCTGCGGATATCGTTGAATCTAAATACTTCCTCATTTATTTATTTACTCATTTATAAATTTATAAATTTATCTATTCCCAGTATTTCATTAATTGTATACAACTAAACTACGTTTATTCAATGGTTATTCAATGGTTGTATCATTCAACAGGTTACGTCGTACCATTCTCTTAATGGCGACGTTGGTCCGGCTGTTTAGTTCTTCCAATTGCGTTTTGACCTTTGACTTTAAGTCCTTTGCTACATCAGCGCTTATGGACATATTCGGCGTAACATTTTCAAGATCTTCCTTTTCAATATCCTGTATTTTTTCTTTCTCATTGAACGGTATAATTTTATCGTCTTTGTTAATCTCTAACTTGGGTATTTTTCGAGGTGATGCATCTTCAATTTTGTCTTCTACCTTCTTGAAATCATGCTTCTCGTCATTTGCAAATACATCGATTTTATTCTCATTTTGTAGTGTCTGTATTCTCCGCTTTCTTTGACTTGTTAATTTATCTAGTAATGACATTAGGTATTGTGGTTCGGTTTCCTGCAATAGCAAAGTATACGTTTGATTAAGTAGATTGCCTGGCAAAGAAATTTGAAATATATTCTACAATTTTAGTTGAATTCCTCTTATGACTGTTGCACCCGTACCTTAGGTTAATTTTTACCCGTGCATTTTTAAATTTAATTTTTTTTCTTGGAGCTACTGAAATTTTCCGATTTCCAACCGATTGCGCGACACGCAACGCAATCCCACAATTTCATTCTGTTACTGACCATGCAATGCGACAGACGTTCTAACTGTAAGGCAATACTGCAATGCTTAGTATATATTGAGCAGACATCTCAGACGTTACAACTATTCTCAAGATTGAAAGTGTCAGATAATTATATTAAGCCGCAATGCCAAGTACGTACCAAAATTGTTATGGGATATAAATCCCATAAAGAGGTTCGGGTCCTCATAGATAACGCAAGAAATAAGCATTAAATTCTCCATCATTAATAATTATATCATCTTATGACAGATAAATCTTTTGCATTGAATTCCCGACACTTCATGTAAAATGATTTACTTGTCGATGACATGATAATGTGGATTACTCAGAGTTTTCTATAATAATGATGGATTTATTATGCTTTTCTTGACATATCTATGTCGACCTCTTGATCTCTTAAACTATATACTGAATCTTTTCACTAACAAATTATTTTTATTATTTTAATTAGGAGCTCCAAGAACTTACTCTAAGACTTACTCTACCCCAAAGAGACCATACGAATCTTCTCGTTTAGACGCTGAACTTAAGTTAGTCGGTGAATTCGGTTTAAAGAACAAGAGAGAACTTTACAGAATTTCTTTCCAATTATCTAAGATCCGTCGTGCTGCTAGAGATTTATTAACCAGAGACGAAAAGGACCCAAAGAGATTATTCGAAGGTAATGCTTTAATCAGAAGATTAGTCAGAGTTGGTGTCTTATCTGAAGACAAGAAGAAGTTAGATTACGTCTTAGCTTTAAAGATTGAAGATTTCTTAGAAAGAAGATTACAAACTCAAGTCTACAAGTTAGGTTTAGCTAAGTCTGTTCACCACGCTAGAGTCTTAATTACCCAAAGACACATTGCTGTTGGTAAGCAAATCGTCAACGTTGCTTCTTTCATGGTCAGATTAGACTCTGAAAAGCACATTGACTTCGCTTCCACTTCTCCATTCGGTGGTGCTAGACCAGGTAGAGTTGCTAGAAGAAACGCTAACAACAGAGCCGAAGCCGCTGAAGAAGCTGCTGAAGACGAAGAATAAATTAATTGATTACTGTTGTATAATATTTTATATTTTATCTACCTATCAATTTAATTAATTTATCATTTTCATATTACGGATGTTTATAGAGTTATATATTTCAGAGGATGATACCTTCCATAATCACACATTATTAACAGGATTATCAGGTATTATCCAACCAGTGAGAACAAAAGGAGGAGGAAAGTTAATATAAAATATATTAATATGTGTGACTGTTTCCACCCATACAGTTGTACCATCAGTACATTCCATATATTTGTTTTAGTTTTTCAATACGATTAATTTTGTTACACTGTAGGAAAATCAGAAAATTTCACTGAGCGCACTGTGAAATTTCGATTTCCTACAGACCGAACAAATCGCAGAACGAAACTACGCAGGAGGTGCAACGATTCACAGGGCTAATACTGAAAAATATTGGTATATTAAACATATTAGCTACGCAGTAGTAATAGTTTCATTACCTTGAAGAAAATAAAGACAATAACTACAAGCAAAAATGGGTAAATCGTATGTTTAAATGCAGTATAGACTAGCGAAGTGATATAATGGGGCTGTTCTAGATTAGCACTCTGTGGAAATAGTGGATTGAGATAAAATGATGAATTGTTAATACAACGTGAATAGCATAAACCGTTTTAATATTAAGTGTGCAGAAATAAATTTCGTGTGACAAAAACAGTTTTGGAAGAGAAATTGTATATCTTCCATTGGATAAGATACGATAACAATTGAATATCAATGTCTCGGAATATCATTATAGCAAACAAAAACAAGATGAAATCAAGCAATTTTACTAACATGGTTTAATATTCGTTTTTAAACGTTATATTTTTTATAATACAGTCACGGTTATAGATCTCGTACTCGTTACATGTTCCAACGTGACTTCAGAAAGCACGGTGCCATTG
>JAJMCG010000208.1:0-14708 GCA_030572895.1 Jamesozyma jinghongensis
GTGGTGTCATGGGTAACAAGGCCCAAGCTAAGGCTGCCAAGAGAGCTGCTAAGACTGCTTCTGCTTAAGTTTATCATTAGATAACTTTCCAATTTTATTAATTGATATTTTACATTGTTACTATTCCTTAATTATCTTAATTATGGTATTAATTTTGTTGAAGCTCAATCTAATTCCTCAAGTTTTCCATTCATTATAGGCATATGCAAAGAGTTGAAGAACGAGTAGTCATTTGTGGCGACTATGGTGACAGCTTCCTCGTTTGCATTGCTTTTGAAGTGAATAGAAGCTTTTGTGAATTGGTTTTGTTACAGAAATTTCTACCGCATCTATATATTGCAGAACACTTGTTAAAGGTGTCTGCTCTTTTACGTTACCATAAATTGGTAAATGTACAATACATGGTTCATTGCATCTTATTTCAGAATACATTTGATTCTACTTTGAAGAAAGCTCTGTTCCACCAATGCTATATGCTATAGCCATGGTGGAATATTTAATTGAATTCTTTGAGTGGCCGGGTAATCAATTCGTTAAAGTCGCAACATAAAAAAAGGGGAATCTTTTTTTTGGTAGCAAGGGGCGAATTTCTAGTCTAGGACATTCTGAGTGGCGGCGATTTTACACTCTGGAAGGTAAGTTCTTGGTAGTCTATATATAAACACTCCACAAAATATCTTAATTCTCTAACCAAACTTTAGTAACTTGAAAAAAAATCAATAAGAACAAAGACTAACTGTAGAAAAATTTTCTGTTGATAGTTGAAAAGTAAAAGAAAGAATTTAAAGTAGAAAAGAATAGAATCGAAAATAAAATGGCCTCTGAAGGAAGTGAAATTACTAGTGTTACCCTTGAGAAGAACACCCCAGCCATAGATGAAAAAGTTGTCATTAATCCAAACACCACCATCTTCATCGGTAATGTTGCCCACGAAGCCACTGAGGATGACTTGAAGAAGATCTTTGGCGAGGAGTTTGGTTCTGTCGAGGTTACTATACCAGTCAAAGAACATAAGAATGGTCACATTCCAGCTAGTAAGCATGCGTTTGTTAAATTTCCACAATCAATTGAATTTGATGCCATTAAGGAAAAGTTTGATTTGACAAATGTTAAGGACAGAGAGATTCACATCAAGAAGGCAAGAACTCCAGATGAACTACGTGAATTTGCTCAAAGAAGAATGGCTGGTAGAGTCGGTCAGGGTAGAGGCGGTATGCACCAAGGTCGTCAAAAAAGAGAAAAGATCCCATTAGATCAAATGGAAAGATCTAAAGACACTTTATACGTTAACAATGTTCCATTCAATGCTACAAAGGTTACTTTGGCAGAATTCTTTGGCACCAAACCAGAATTTGTTGTCTTACCAATGAGAAAGGTTAGAGATAATGCAACAAGAAGAACCGTTCAGTCTGATAAATATAACAGGGGTATTGCCTTCATTACTTTTGAAGACTTTACCGCTGATATTTCTGCCAAGGCTGCTGAATTCACTGGCAAGACTTTTGATGAAAGGGTTTTAGTTGTGGATGTTGCTGTTATGAAGCCGGAAAAGGACGACGCTAAACCAATCGATACCACTGCTGCCTACACTGAAGAAACTGCAAGTGTTGAAAATTAACTCATCTAGTAATGACCCCCTAGTTTATAATGTTCATTGATATTAATGTTTTTTTATTTCTACTCTGTGATTATTTTGGGATTCATTTAGTCTTGTTTTATTATTTATTTCATGTATTTATAAAACTTATCTACCTATCAATATGTTTATTTTTCTCTTGCAAGTTATCTGTAAGGAAGCTATATTAACTTATATATGATCTATCAGAATATTGTTTATATTTAGGTATGTATGCAAATATTTATGTGATTGTGTCATTAAATGTATCTTTTGTACCATTCCGTCATTACCAAGCCATCATTTAGGGTAACTAACTTAGATTTTAACTGATAACCGCTTACCGATGGTATGAAACAAAAGGAGATGAACCAAAATAGGAAGCAAATCCCTATTGTAATCAGAGCAGTGACTTGATATGGTGGCAACCCCTCAACGACAGATGTTGGATGTGCCTTGTCTAAGAACGGCGATAAAATTAAATAAGCTGATAACAAAGCAATGGCGGCTACACCTACAGAGGGTGCCTTAATTTCTGAAGTCTCACCCTTATGTTGGTATCTGTATATAAATAAACCAATGGCAACAAAGAATAAAAAGAATTGGTTACCGTAACCTTCCATTGATATTAAGTATTCAAATGAGGAAGATTCTCCAGGCAAAATTAAAATCCACATTATTGTTAAACCCCCACAAACCAATAAAGATGGTAAAGGAGCATCATATGGGTAATTTCTTGCCATTGTATTACTAAATGGTAAATATCCCTCTCTAAAAATTTCCTGATTTATTCTCGATATACCATAGGTGACGACAAGTATATTTGATAAAGCTGAAAGAGCCACAGCCATAGAGAGAAATTTGCCACCTAAGTTGATACCAAACAATTTGGAAAACAATACAGACCCTATTAATGGCCCTGCTTGTTTGATCTCTTCATAGGTTAACACTTTTAAGTAAGCCAGGTTCATCATCATGTAACAGATCAAACAAATTATGAGAGAAAGGGGGCCAGATATTTTGAGTGTTCTCGCTGGATTCTTGATTTCAGATGCGACAGCATGTACACTATCCCACCCTGAGAAACAAAAGAAAGAGCTAATTAACGCGACAGCTAGAGATGAAATTGAGAGCTTCTCAGATTCTTCTTGAAACTGGGTGAAAGGAGAATCCCATGCGGTTAACGACTGTAAGGACTCATCTTGCTCGAAGAAAAAAAGTGCATAGACACCAGAGACGCACATTAATATAATCAAAGCTAGTTTCAAACCACCTAGCAAATTTTGAATCATAATCCCATGTCTGACTGAGAAACCATGAATCATCATGGCAAGCAGTATGATTGTAACACTAACATACTTTGCCCATGTAATCTGTATATCACTAGTGGCATCCTGAAATCCGATAGAGTACAAAAAATATTTCCCAAATACAATCGAACTCGACAGAGCCAATCCAGATAGAATACTGTAACATGCAAAAGTGACACTCATCATCAGATGTGGTCTTTTATATGTCTGTTCCAAATAATTCTTTCTACCTCCGCTCTTAGGTATCCAAGAGCCAAACTCTAAAAATAGATATAGTCCTGCAAATGCCAAGACTGCTGTTAATATCCAAACAGTAAAATATACTGATGTATTACCACCGCAGTTCACATACATGCTGCTGGGTACAGTAAATATGCCCGAACCCAGAATTCTGGACACAAACAGCACCATCGTTGAGTAAACGCCCAAATGTCTCCCCTGAGGTACATCCAGAAGCTCCTTTAAAACCTCATGTTGGTCAGATTCACTTGAGCTAAAAGATCCGTAGTTTTCCTGTCCAGTCTTAGAAACGAGAGCTATTAAGGACCCTGATTCCAGGTCCGCGTCAACGTCGGACTCCAGCACTACCAGATCTTCCTTGATAGACATGTAACTTGTTTCAGTTGGCCCCTTGAGCCCCAAAATTACCACCAGATCAGAACTACTTTAACATTTATGTATTTTATAGGATTATCGATGGTCACTATCACGATTAGTAATATCCGGACACTTAGATCACGAAAATTTGTCCGAGTCGCCTCACGTTTCCACCACAGTTTTCTTGTTGATATCTCGAATTTTAATGAAAATCATTACAATTAGAGGGCCAAGATGGGAGCAACAACGTTCAATGGATGGGTCATGGACTTTTTTGCAGCTCTCAGAAGAGCTCCACGAGCTAGGAAGTATGTGTACACGATTAATGTACCGAGAATTAGGGAATTGAAGAATCAGGATGCAGAGAGACGAATGGGACAGGCAGCAGCCAATGTGATGATCGTCAAATCCGACGGCGAGGTGAGGAAGTGGCCTATTTCTGAGTTGTTGAAAGTATTACTTTGGGATATGAACGAGCCAAATGGATCTTTGAAATTAATAAAAATGAGGGGGTTGAGAGGTGTGCAGGAAGTGCAAGACTGGGGGGTGTTGTCTCAAATGTTGATCAATCCTGTGCACAAAGTCTGGCAAATCGAAGACTTGAATAGTTCAGGTGCATTGTCCTTCAAGCATACTATACGATTAGATAGTACTGATAAAACTGTCCTTGAGAATATTATTTGGCCTGATCCAAGGTTTTCGTCGTTTTGTAGAGGGATAGGTGTTACACGGGAAATCTTCGAGAAGTTCAACATGACAGAGTCCACTCAATTCAAAAATCCAATAAATAATGGATTGTTACCAATATATGTGGTGGATTTCATTCCTAAAGGCTATCAGGCAATCGGCCTATTTCCGAAACAGATTCCAGAGCACAAAGCTCTTTTTAAAGGGATGGATATCTTCAGTGCCATGATTAACTCAGATTTTTGTTACGGTCCTAAGTTGAACCAAATGAAGGAAAGAATCACCGGTGTTTACAGAGGTTCGAATGTGTCAAATATTGCTTTGAGCTCAAGTAGTCGCATCAATAAGATGACTACTCATAGCGCACCTGAGATATCTATACGAACAAACCCTCGTGAAGTTAATACATTGGAAAAATTATTAAATATGAGTAAAGCCAACTCGAAACTATGGTCTATAATGGCACATAAGGATAGATCATGCCCCGGTGATATACTTAGAGGCACAATCCTATCAGGCAGCATATCAGCACAGCAATTAAGAGAAGAGTATATGAAAGAGTATATACTGTTCAGCGTAAGTTCCCTAGCATCAAGATTAAACAAAAAATTATCAAATCTAAACGATTTCACAGATATGCGTCAATTGAATTGGAAACCATGGGATACTTATATTTGGAATCGATACTTGGCTCTTAATGTTAAACCGATTCCAAAGACAATAGAAGACTTATCCGAGATGAAATCTGAAGTTGACATTTTTTTGCATGAATTAAATCGTTACCAATGTCTAATATCTTCAGAGATGAAATCTACAAGAGAAAATTTCTTCCAAATCGGAACAGATACTTCCCTTATGAGAAATGTTCCCGTTTCATTGATTTTACAAAATATTCTGCAGCACAGTAAATGGGTTAAATTATTTTATCCTGGTTTAAGGAGCTGGATCAACTCAGAATTTGAACCAATCCCAATGATAGATACAGAAATTTTACCGCAAGATGAAAAATGGAATGACCGAAGTAAACAAATTGACTTAATCACAAAAGAGATGTTAAATTTTGAACATGAATTATTTGAGGATAAATTTGTCTCCTTCGAAAGAAATAAAATTGTCGTATCCTCTCCTATAGAGGACTGGAAAATTGTCGTTATGATTAAAAATTCTTTGCCACTTGAGTATATGACAACATTAAGATACAACTGTAAAATGTTAATACAATTTGTATCGACTTTAGACGAAGTGAAAAAGATTGGTTATGCCAACTGTGTGTCTAAGAAGATGATTGACGGTAATACATTTGTTTTCTTGTATAGAATTAACAGAGAAACAAAAGTACCGATCATCGAACTTGTTTCTGATCTAATGGATACGATAAGTAAAAAAAAAGGAAACTCTTAATTTCTCAGATATATATTTAAATACACCGTGTACATATCAAGGCATTAGCTTATCTTAATTCTCCATAAACTGTTTCCTCTCGATGAAAATTGGTTCTTGGTTTAATTTCTTGATCCATACTAGTCGATCAATGACTGTATCAGCAATGATGAAATTTTTAATACCCCATTCGCCTTGAGCAAAAACATCTGGGATCTTATCACTTAAATGTGGAAAGAGTTTTTTGTAAAGACCCATGTATTCTATAACATCCTCCTTCTGTATGACAATGGATTTACTTACTTCCTCAAAGATCTCATTAATAAATTTTGGTACTTGATAATCTAATTTCTTTGTCATTTTATCCTTATTGGAAATTCTTACTATCCATAAAAGTAAAGCTTGATTCAAGCAATCTTTGGTGATCATATCTTCAAATTTTATTATCCCAAAAGTCAATAACATTGCATTAGCAAATGCCTTGTCCTGTTTAAAAATTGTCTTAAATGAGATTATCATTTCTTTTGGAATCCCCTTAAGTAATTTTTTTTGATATTGTGCCAATTCTTCGATGCACTTATTGAAGATCTTACGTTGAGTTGTCAAAAAAATCTTAACTAATTTAACCTTGTAATTCGCGGTTTTAGGTAGAGCCTTCAACATTTGTTTGACTGAATTCAATTTAGAATCAAGAATTTTGTTCAATTCATCGGTACCTTCAAAAATTGCTCTGTATGTCATTATATTCCCTTCAGACTTTAACTTACAAAGATATCCGAAAAACTTGATCAAATTTGTGGGCAAATTATCTCTCATAGATAAAATGAATTGTACACATCCATCCATAATCAAATTAGAATCCTTTAATTTAATACCAAAGTTTTTTGCACCATCAATCAATTCGGGATCCAACTTCAGAGTCAATCTAGTGTTATCAAACGGATTGTTTTCCTCTACGAAACCATATCCCAATAACAAGTCTTCATTTGACTTATCACCATAGTTGTTATGGATTTCATTATTGCCAACAAAATTTTTCTTGTTTGTTATAAAATTGGCGTGATCATTTGCAAATGTCCACTTAACTTCAGTGGAGTTCTTGTGGTTCAATAAGTCGACAATTGGAAATAAGAATGCCTTGTTTCTATCATATCCATTTTCGCTATTTATCAATAATTCAGGAAATGCCCTTGATAAAAAAATACAAGAAGACCATAGATATGCGATAAAGCTGTTCCATGGAACCTGTGTGCCCTCTTTCAATAATTTAATATTACTTTGGATATACTTCAGTAAGTTTTCAAAGTCATCACCAGTTGTAATGCCATCTTTAAGCGCCAATAAGACATCATCTTCATGCGGTTTGTAATCTAAATCGTTAAACAAATTAAACCATTCTGATATCCATTTCTTTAAGTTTTGTTTAATGACAACAAATAAATCAGTGTTTCTTAATAAGTTCAATTCATCTGCACTCCAAAAATATGGTTGCAAAATATCTAATGGGAGAATATCAAGGTATGGTTTGTAAAATAATTGATCCTTGGCTAATTGTTTGTCTTCATCACCAAGCTTGTTTTGAAATTTCAATTTACACAGGTACAATTGTACCAAAGCATTAGGGTTCTTGGACGTGCAAGTCACAGAGTTACCAAAATACTCGGCTGCCTGCTTTTCACCGATAAGTAATTTTGAAGGGATTGTTATTAATGGTTGATTAAAATTTTCTTCATTTTTTAATTTAATAAGAGAGGCAGAGATACCTGTATTCGCTGTGTAATTAAATTCTACAGCGTCATCAATTGATGCACCATTGTCTATACTCCATTTGATACACGCTTCTATCTTTTGTTTTGTGGCCATCGTATGACTTACTTCTGGAATGTACGGTTTAATTAAATTTTTGAAAGTTTTGCACTCGACTTCACCAATTTTTTTTTCAATATCAAAATTTTCACCTAACAAAAATATAATTGACTTAAAGTAGCACTACGTTAAGAAGGTAAAAATCAGATGCACCATCGAAGTCACCCAGGGATGGCTCTTTGCTTAGAAATGAAGCAAAGCTTTCGTATAGGTCCCCTTACTCTGTTATAAAACCCAATCATTTTTGCTCACATAATTATAGCCCGCGTAAGACTTCTCGTAATATTTCAACTCTTCCTGGCCTACAAACCATCAAACTTCTAGCAAAATTACAAAAGAGTTTTTCTTTACGTTTCTTTACTTCCGAAAATATAAAGAAAGCTTTTTAACCTGCAGTAAATAGCTATCATTAAAGGTAGAACTGAATAATAAGATCATCTATTATATAAAAAGAAGTTGTAAGAACTATAAATACATCAATAGAAAAGACAACCGCCAAAGTGGATATAAATTATTTCATGGATGACGATATCCAACTTTCAGACAGGCAAAGAAATTAGATGAATGAAAAAAAATTATCATTAAAAGGACCGAGTTACAAGTATCAGTTCAAAATAATCGGTATATATTTCACACATATATTATGTGCACCCATAATCTGCTAAAATTATAGGTTGGGAAATAATGGTCGTTAAATTTATGCTGGTTCTGTAACATTTTCATATAGGGAACATTTGCATTTGCCCGCTATTTCTTTCCATCAGTGGCGTGCCAAAAAATTCTATGCTAGATTATTAGTTAAACCGCGATAAGCTAGATAACATAGAACTATGTGGAATAGTATGGAACAACAAGAAATGCCAATGTAAGAATGATAAGTAACAGCTAAGCCTTTACTCAGGCTCTTATCATTGAACAATATCTTATATAGAAGGAGTGGTCTATCCGTATTGATTTATTATTGAATATGTAGTTCCTGTAATAAATGTCGATCAAAATAAATATAAAATATATCCAAAAGAATAGGCCTTACTATCCTACGTCAACATTATAAGAAGTACATTATCAAGAACAAACAATAATTTCTTTGATACTTTAAGAGTTGATATTGTTTTCAAGAGTATGGTCAGCATACAGCAACATGTAAAAGTTACCGTTTCAATTAATAGTATACAGATAAATCATTTTGCTTTTTAATTGTTTCCACTGGTTTTCTTTATTTATATATGTTTCTTTAAGAGATTTTATTGTGGTTGAGCATGATTGCCTAAAGCTAGAAGTAATAGATGATATTTCAAATAGTGAATAATATACAGATAAATCTTCTTGCTTTTTTATAATATACAAAAATAAAATATATATAAAGTGTGACATTGCAATATTCGATTGTAGTTATTTTCTGTCACTTCTATACGTTTCAATTTGGACAATTTAATATACTTCGGAGACGAACCAGTAGTACTCAGATAATATTATACAAGCCTATTCAATTATAAGTAAAATTAATTTTACCATCTGTCATTTCTTTTGTTTTAGGATGGTAATTCAAGAATGTCAGAGCATGGATGATCTGCTATTGTTTCACGAGATGATAAAATGATAAAAAAATTTCACTTATAATTTTATATTTTAAGATATAAGACAGAGAAGATTATCCGTAAATTAAAAAACAAATTTAAATTACCAAAAACACCTCCAACTCTATCAGTATTTGTTAAATCCTAACATTCCTTAGGATGGTTAACTGCAAGAATATTAGAGCATGAGATATTATATTCAACGGGATAAATGACAAAATGATAAATGTTTCACTTCTAATTGAATAGGTTTGTACAACATCATCTGATGCTACTGGTTCATCTGTGTAGTATATTAAACTGTCCAAATTGAGACGTATATAAATGGATGTGGATAACGATAATCAAATATTAGACTGGCGCAATTTATGTATATTTTAGTTTTGTATATTATGAAAAAGTAAGAAGATTTATCTGTATATTATTCACTATTTGAAATGACATCTATCACGTCTAGCTATAAAGCTAATCATGCTTAACCACAGGAAATCCTCTTAGAGTACTTTATAAATATCCAAAAATAATATTAAAATATGCCCAAAGGATAGATCATAGCATCATATGTAAACAATAATAAAGTCATAAAAGAGAGCAAGGTAGCAAGGATTGTAAAATATTTTGGATAATACATTTAATTTAATACAATGGGATTTGTTGAGTGTTTCAGAAAACTGGTTAGTGCCGTTTTCATTATTGCGCTATTATATTTTTTATATTAGTGTTTAAACTTTTCATATAATGAACATCAATTGTATATATGAGAAAATACAAACTAAATACGATTCGGATATCGACCTTCAATCGCGATTTAACTAATAGAAATGTCATGAAATCATTTCCAACTGAGAGGCACAAGAACAGGCATCGAAAACAGAGACTGGTAATAATTTCAACAAAATAAAGAAGCTCGATGTATGGAGATAATTTTTGTAGGTTGAAGAAGATGGTCAAATATAATTATTAGTTAAAATGATCAACTCTGTCCAAGAATGAATGATAAAGTGATTCTCTATATTAAAATTATCAGATTGGTATATATTCTATGGACAATTTAACCTTTCCCGCGGTCTGCGCCTCGGGTTATGTTTTCAAAGGCCCCTCAAGATTTGATGAAGAAGGATTAGCAAACTGTTGTTCTCTCTACTTTTTCGTACGATCATATTTATTTTTTTCTGTGCCAATTTCTTTTGGAGCTCTCTATTTTCCTGCCAACTCAAAAATAGTTCCTTTTTGGGATCACAAACTGAACTTTTTTCTCTGCTTTTTGCACCCGAGAAATGTAAAATCTTATTTTCAATATACCCTCTGCTGAGGAATTTTTATTGTTCAAAATCCCTTCCTTTCACTCCAATCTAAAATATATTTTTCTTTCAGCTAAACAATGGCGTAGTAATGATAAAACTAATGTAAATTTTTAAGAGGTTATTTGAACGGTTAGAATATATTTTGGTAAGGATTCTGACCTTCACGTATTATTCTTAAATTATCAATCTTGGAAGCATGTTGTGCTGTTAAACTTTATGTACGATTGACTTCCTCTACCTCCTGACAGTCATTTTTGAAAAATCAAAATTAGTTATATTGAAAAAAATTGGTGAGTTTGGATTAGGGTTAGAATTCTTCTGAAAGTTCCGATCTGATTTATGTAAAACCATGAAAGGACGGATAGTGAGCATGCACACATATAGTTGCCAAGTAGATGTACCTACCCCCCCCCTTTTTTTTTTACCTTCCGTTTAAATATTAGGGTTTCTGGGCATAATTTGAGGTAGAACTTTTTGATAACACAGTTAATTAATTTAAAAAGTATTCCCTATCTTTGCTTAACTAATGAAACTGATTGGGGTTTCTCACAATATACTTTTAAAAGCACAGACACGATAGGGACAGGATATAATTGATACAATGGAAGACTGTTTACCCTTGTTTACTAAATACCTACTTTTTTGCACTTGAGATTAGTAGTTGCTTGACACAATGTGCATTAGCTTTCTTGTTATGTTATATCTCAAGTCTCTGATTAATCCTTTGAAATATTTACAAATTGATTCTTACATCAATATTCCCCCCCACTCCTTCTTGAATAATTGAATTGCACGAAACATGAATAATTTAAGCACTCCAGAAATGAGAGGGAATAAACAAGGGATAACCGAGGAATTACCAACGGATTATCTAGAAGTCACCAAGACACAAAACTCTAAAAAGCTCGGCTTAGAAAATTATTATTTCTTTTTCCGGCCCAGCTTTTTTCTTCCGTTTCTTTTCTTGCGATCCTGACTCTAATTGTTTTCCCATTCCGGCAGAACTGAAAGTTCCACAGTATTTCTCAGGCATTTGTCTGCATTGTGTGTTCCGAAGTGCCTTGCCTATTTTGCTAAGCAATTCGGGCATTTGTTAAACTTTCGGTTCCGTGGTGCCTTGGCTATTTTTTCATGAAGCTTGAGCAGCGTGGCATTTTTTTTTTCGTAGGAGGAAAAAATATTCTTCTTGCTTTCTCACTGCTGTGGCTACATTTGCAAATTTGAGTGAAAAGAGATATCCTTCTACCCGGGTTTCTAACCATAACAAGTTGCTAAGCAAAAACAAAAGCCGATGCTATCTATTCATATGGAAAATACAAAACTTGTTATGTAGCATCATGTCCTGTTTGGGAATAACTTTGAATAGTAGCTAAATTTAACCTCCTGTAGAAGCACGGAGTGAACACAACATCAGATACTAAAAGAAAAGTGATCAATCTGCAACACCTCCAAAACAAGAAAATTGTTTTCCTACATCGTTTCTCTGATAAGATTAAAATTTTCCACTGTGAAAAACCTTGCATAAAGGCTGATTTTTTTTGATTGTTTGCTCATGAAATCACTGCTGGCTTTCTACTCTATTTCAAAGGAAATCAAAATTTCTGTTTCTTTTACATCATAATGATGATTTCCCTTGGCTTAATCTCTCATTCTCGACAGAGAAGGAAAATTGTGGAAAGCAATGCCTTTTTATTGTTAATATAAAAAAAAGTCTAGAATATTTTTGAACAACTTTAACGTCTGGCTCTTTTTGTTTTGGCTTAATAGATCCTATACATTTTTTTTGAAACGAACTACTGTAGATAAAAGATCCCAATTGTAAAGTCATTTATATCTGAAAACCTTTTCCATTGTGTGCTTATTCGTTAACAAGATATTGACCGATTATTTATTTTTAAGAAGTCTTTGATTGTTAGCTTATAATTTACAGACTAAAAACATCAATCAGTAGAATAGCAAAGAATCATATCTTTTATTTAAAACCTCTATCATTTTACGATATTTTACATTTTGTTTTACTATAATGCCCTGGAGTTTTATTCTAATAAAATTAGTTTATCTATTACAATTATTTCATCAGGTCGGGGCTTTCAATACCACCACACATACTGATGCCTATGCATTTAGTTCCAACCCCCAACCTTCCCCAAGTTCAACTGAGGACATATTATCAACATCAACCTCTGTGGAAATTTCCAGAATTTCATCTATTACCATATCTTCTATTATATCTTCTACAACCCAAATACCCAATGCGGATCAGACAACTCTGATCTCCGTTACACCAGGGATTGAAAGAGATGCAATGGCTAAACGTTCTGTATTTAATTCCGATATTACCAATGCTTGTTCCATCCCTTCAGGTATTACCGGCTCTATTGGTTTTAGGGCTCGTTATTTCTCCTTCGATAAAAACACTGATGGCCAATGGAGTGAGCAACTTAATTTCTTCACATCTAACTATGCCACAAAATACAAAGCATTAGGGACTGTCTATGGCGTCACTGAACCAAATTTCTCATTTCAAGCTTGGCAATTATGGCAAGAACAGATCATCGATAAGGTTAACGGTTTTAGTATCACAATCAACAACTTCACAATTGAATACACCGGTTATTTTATTCCTACTGAAAGTGGTAGTTACACCTTTCAATTGAACAATGTTGATAACTATGCTATGATCATGGTTGGTAACAAGGGTGCTTTTTCTTGTTGCAAACCAGATGATTTCGGTTTAGCTTCATCTTCGGATATGACTGTTAACCATGTCCAGAGTTGGTCATCCACTTCTAAGAGTTTAATTTTAGAAAAAAATGTTGCTTATCCAATGAGAGTAGTCTATGCCAATTCTGACGGTACAGCTGAACTTTCGTTTGCAGTAATTGATCCTAGTGGTACTACTCACACTACATTTGAAGATTTTGTGAAGTATTATGACAGTGGTTCGGATTCCTGTGAATACCAGTCTGGGTCTGCTTCTTCATCTATTCCTGCTTCCAGCAAGGTCCCATCCACATCTAGTTCTTCTGTTAGTGAGACAGGCAGCTGTTGCAGTGCTGTGAACGGTTGTTCAAATCTAGATTTTAACTGGCACATGGACCAACAAAACATCCTTCATTACAATATGGATGTCACCAATGTCAAGTTTGTCAAAGATACCACATATGAGATTACCATTCATGTTACTGGTGCGGAGACTATCGACTTGAAGTATTTGTATTCTTTGAAGGTCATTGGTATTCAGGGTCCTCAAGGAACAGTTCAGTTGTACGGTAAGAATGAGAACACGTACCTGATCGACAATCCAACGGATTTCACTGTTACATTCCAGGTCTACGGTAACGTTAAGGGCAACCAAGTGTGGATGCCAAATTTCCAAATACAGTTTGAATACATGCAGGGTGATGCTTCTCAATACTATAGTAGTTGGAAGTGGGGCACTACGACATTTGATTTGGGCAGTGGTTGTAATAATTATGATAATCAAGGCCACTCTCAGACCGATTTTCCTGGATTCTACTGGGACTTAAGTTGCAAGGATGATTGCACTTCGAGTATAAGCTCTATGAGTTCATTGACATCCAGTTCTTCTGCGCCTAGGTCATCTATTCCTGCTTCGCACACTATCGATGCTTCCAGCAAGGTCCCATCCACATCTAGTTCTTCTGTTAGTGAGACAGGCAGCTGTTGCAGTGCTGTGAACGGTTGTTCAAATCTAGATTTTAACTGGCACATGGACCAACAAAACATCCTTCATTACAATATGGATGTCACCAATGTCAAGTTTGTCAAAGATACCACATATGAGATTACCATTCATGTTACTGGTGCGGAGACTATCGACTTGAAGTATTTGTATTCTTTGAAGGTCATTGGTATTCAGGGTCCTCAAGGAACAGTTCAGTTGTACGGTAAGAATGAGAACACGTACCTGATCGACAATCCAACGGATTTCACTGTTACATTCCAGGTCTACGGTAACGTTAAGGGCAACCAAGTGTGGATGCCAAATTTCCAAATACAGTTTGAATACATGCAGGGTGATGCTTCTCAATACTATAGTAGTTGGAAGTGGGGCACTACGACATTTGATTTGGGCAGTGGTTGTAATAATTATGATAATCAAGGCCACTCTCAGACCGATTTTCCTGGATTCTACTGGGACTTAAGTTGCAAGGATGATTGCACTTCGAGTATAAACTCTATGAGTTCATTGACATCCAGTTCTTATATTTCTACATTTACTGGTATCAGTACTCTTTCTGCTTCTAGTAAATTTACTAAATCATCGGGTAGCACAGCTTCAAGTTTTACAGCCTCCGGTTCATCAGTTTCTGGTTCCACATCTGTTCCTGTTTCCGAGTCTGTAGAT
>JAJMCG010000209.1:0-14686 GCA_030572895.1 Jamesozyma jinghongensis
TACCATCTGTCATTTTTATTGTTTCAGATGTAAATTTTCCATGCTCTAATATTCTTGCATTAACCATCCTAAAAATGTTAGGGTTCAACATCTTTGTTATAATTATTTTTAAATTTAATTGATCGACTGTAGGACAATATAAATTATATACTTATAATAAATGAATAGGTAAAAAATATATTTTTAATAGCTTAGACTCTCTGAGGATAAGGGTAGTTAGACTGACTTAATGTAAGTATACGTTACTGCAACTTAATCGACTATGATATGCACAATGTAGTAATACCGTAAGGTGACCCCCTGCATTGGGTGTGGGAATATCTCCAATTCCCGTCAGCTGTGCTTAGGATGTGTGGTTTATCCAAATGACGTATCTCATTTCAACAAATTTTAAAACATTTATTCAAGTACTTCATAAGCTTGTCCTTTATTCTGCAATGATGGGTCTAGGCCTCTTCATCATATTGCAGATCTCTTTAATGAAGTTACAATACTTGTTTGTCTTGTAATTATTGCTTCAAATATGTAATTTCTGACATTTAGAGAGACTATTTTATAAAAAATTAATTCGATATATTTTATTACTAACATACTTTTGTTTTATAACCATGAAAGCTCAACCTTTTTCTAAGATATGATTTTGTTGTTGAGCATGATTAATATTAAAGCTAGATATTGTTGAGGTTATTTAAATACAATCTGGCACATTAAGGAATAAAAATAAACAATTTACCCAGAATACAATAATATTAACATTAGAGATATACTTCTCGTATTATAGTGTATTTTATGATAACCCTTATAGAGAGATGGGGAGATTAATAACTTTAACCTATACTTTCAATTTTTCTCATTAACGATTCTCGAAATAATTTCACCTTTTTAAATTCTAATCTTTCTGACACAACTAAATCTGGGCAACAGTTTTCTGAGAGTTTATCTGTTCTCGCAATATCTGCTTCACTTTTTCGAAGTCGGAGATGCAATTTCCGAGTAATTTTAACCGCCATGATTATCTCCCCGAGTATTTTGTAAAAAAAAAGGGGGGTTATTTCTTTAAATGGATCGTGTTTAATTACGTGAGTTCAGTCAAATCTCTGGAGACAGATCCGTAAGTTTTGCATAATAGTTAGTTTAGTATATTCAGGGGGTAACTTGGTTACCCAATTGAAACTAACACGATGTCACGGGGCGCCCCACATGGCGTAATATATATATATATTTCAATCCTATCTAGTAAACTTATTCATGGCACTTAGACACATCTCCTCCTCCCCCCATTTTGATTCTCAGGACGAATAATAATAGGAATAACCTATAATCTTTAAAGACTAAAAATTATTAATTATGTCATTCCAAGTAAAGACAATTGCTACCAAATCTTACCAAGATCAAAAACCAGGTACCTCTGGTTTACGTAAGAAGGTTGTTGTATTTCAACAAAAACACTATGTCGAAAATTTCATTCAATCTACTTTCCTTGCTATACCAGAAGGTTGTGAGGGAGCCACTTTAGTAGTTGGTGGTGATGGTAGATTCTACAATGATGTCATTTTACACAAAATTGCTGCTATGGCCGCTGCTAACGGTATCAAAAAGTTGGTAATTGGTCAAAAGGGTTTATTATCAACCCCAGCTTGTTCTCATATTATCAGAACCTACGAGGAAAAATGTACAGGTGGTTTCATTCTAACTGCCTCCCATAACCCAGGTGGTCCAGATAAAGATATGGGTATCAAATATAATTTGTCGAATGGTGGCCCAGCTCCAGAACATGTCACTAACAAGATCTGGGATATTTCAAAGAAATTAACTGAATACAAGATTGTCCCAGATTTTCCACAAATGGACTTGGAAACCATTGGCAAAAATAAGAAATATGGCCCATTATTAGTTGATATAATTGACACCACCAAGGATTATATTGCGATGATGAAGACAATTTTTAATTTCCCATTGATTAAGGATTTTGTTCAAACCCAAAGTAAGACTAAGAACTGGAAGCTGGTCTTTGATGCCATGAATGGTGTCACTGGTCCATATGGTCACAAGATCTTTGTTGAGGAATTGGGTTTACCAGAGAGTGTCTTACAGGACTGGCATCCATCTCCAAACTTTGGTGGTATGCATCCAGATCCAAACTTGACTTATGCCAAGTCTCTAGTTGACAGAGTTGACCGTGATAAGGTCGAATTCGGTGCTGCATCCGATGGTGATGGGGACAGAAATATGATTTATGGTTATGGTCCAGCTTTCGTATCGCCAGGTGATTCTGTTGCCATCATTGCTGAATATGCCAAGGATATACCATATTTTGCCAAACAAGGTATCTATGGTTTAGCTCGTTCTTTCCCAACATCCTCTGCCTTGGATAGAGTTGCTAAGGCTCATAAATTAAATATCTATGAAGTTCCAACTGGCTGGAAGTTCTTCTGTAACCTATTTGAGGATAAGAAGGTATCTATTTGTGGTGAGGAATCCTTTGGTACGGGTTCAAACCATGTCAGAGAAAAGGATGGTTTATGGGCCATCGTGGCCTGGTTGAATCTATTGGCTATTTATAACAAAACCCACCCAGACAAAGAAGCTTCTATCAAAACTATCCAGGATGAATTTTGGACCAAGTATGGTAGAACCTTTTTTACCCGTTACGATTATGAACATGTTACTTCTGAAAATGCTGCTAAGGTCATTGACCACTTGAGACAATATATTGAACAACCAAATGTTGTTGGTAGCACATTCCAATGTGAGACCGAAAGTCTAAATGTCACTGAAGCTGGTGATTTTTCATACACAGATTTAGATGGTTCTGTATCTGCTCACCAAGGTCTATATATCAAATTATCCAACGGTGCCAGAATGGTAGTTAGATTATCTGGTACTGGCTCTTCTGGTGCTACCATCAGATTATATATTGAACAATACACAGATGACAAGTCCAAATATGGCCTAGAAGCTGGTGAATTTTTGGAGCCAATCATTGATTGTATGGTTAAGTTTTTGAAATTCAAGGAGTTCATTGGTACTGAAGAACCTACGGTCAGAACTTAGATTAAATACTATGTATGTCCTACACATAAAAATATGTATAAGCTTTTCTAATAAATTATTCCAAAGTAAACCTCTGAACCTTAGAAATTTTTCATCAAGAAAGTCATCACTTATAGTATGAAAGCTCCTCCATGCTACAATATTCACTTTTTTTATGGACTTATCAACCGACTCAGCTAGAATGTTGTATTGCGGAAATAACAATTATTTCCATGTTATGAAAACATTTTTTGCTGTGTTTTATGCACAAACATTTGACATTTAGCCGTACGGGTGAACTTTTAGCGGAACTGACATCTTCACAAACCACCATTGTCTTTCCGCGGAAAAAACTCTTGATGTCGATCTAAGGCCTTTAACTGCAGAGATCTGTTAATACATGGCTGTAAAAAATTTTCCGCGGAGCAAAGTAACCAATTGAGGTGCGGTTTGTATGATAGGCGTGATTTAAATTAACAAGTCGTGGCCATTCTAATGGTAGACATTCGAGCATTTCGATAATTTCCTTATAAAAGAACTATTTTGTGTAATGAAGTATTCTAGATGTTATCTTGGAGACAATAAAAATAATTCTCTCTAGTTTTTGTTAATTACCTTTTAATATCCTCAAAATAAACGCTACAGATCATTAAGGCCCAACTGAAACTACTCTTTCAGGAACGTTTATATAATTAGTAAACCAATAAGTACCGCTGAAGAAGATCCTTTGATTTTTTCACAGGTATTGAAAGCTACACACGACTCACACTGAATCCACCTGATCCTATATATACAGGAACATTCAGCTCAAGTTGCATTCCAGGTAAATATCGGTTACAGATTTTGCAAGAGGAAAATTCCGAACAGTAGAAACTGTCGCTATTATAGTTTTTCATCTTTTTTTTTTTAACTGTGCGAGTTCCGTAGATAGAACAATAAGCTGAAAATTTTAAATCTATTAAAATAGCAAGTCAAGTGAGATCCATAATAAAACGGGTTTTTTAACAACGATAAAATTGTAATATTCCTATCAATTTCTTAGGGTTAGCATCCATTCCTCATTTCCGTATCCCCCTTTGTCTCATATAAAGCACACAGTTACATAATACAATAAGGGATTATTTATTGCAATTCCCTAACTGTGGTGTTAAAATCTCATAGTCACGCATCTACATCAAATTAAGTCTGATTTAGCTAATTTTTGAAAAATTTAATAGCATATAACAGTAATCTAGGGAAGCAAAGGTACTTCTCACAATCCATATTTTGTACTACTAGTTTCCGTATTTTCACAGCCCCGTACCTTTCGTTTACTGCAATTTAATCTATTACTCGTATACGTTCCCAGATTTTATTCTCGTGAACACACACTGCCACCAAAATTACATCAAGTCTTCTCAGGCATCAAAAGTCATAGCAAAGTGACGTACGAGACAAACGACCATTACTTGACTTTTATCCTAAAGATCATACCCCATAAAAAACAGAATGGAGTCTACGTTTAGTAATGAGTCTGCTTTATCAGATATGAATGATACAGACAACGATGTATTAGATAGTCCAAGCATATCCTTAGAGAATATCGAAAATCCGTCGAATGCTAAATCTGAATTCTCCGCAGATATTAAACCTTTGACTTTTAAGATGGCAAGACATAGAACCACAGCCCGGAAGAACAGTCGATATGGTATAAACCAAATTGATGACAACACCCCACCATCGAAACAAACATTTTATAAAATAAGAGAGCAGTTACAGAAGAATTCACCCTCATCTTCCTTTAGCACTCCAAAATCATTATTTAACTCGATTGATATCGAACAGTTTGAAAATTACTTAAGAGAACCAACATATATCAAATTATTAAAGAGAACAAAAAATATAAGACAATTCAGAAGATTATTCCTCGCACAGGAGTTGAGAATTTCAGATACCGAAATCTTTTGCAACCCAGTCAAAGAAAATCCAAATAGCACGGAGAGTGCTGCCACAGTTAATAGTAAATCTATATGGGTAACAAAATTTAGTATAGATGGTAGGTATATGGCTACAGGGAGTAAAGATGGTGTCGTGAGAATATGGAAAGTTTTAAGTTCACCTATTGAAAGGTGGGAGTTAGATTCCACTATCGAATCACATCATGAAACACAAGCTAAAACAGAACGACTAAGGAGTCAAACTACAAAGCTTCCAAATCCACCCTTTGCAGACTTCCCAATTGAAAAATATGAATCTAGAAATGAAGCTTTAAATTTATATGCTCCTGTGTTCCATCCACACCCATTCAAAGTATTTCAAGGCCACACTCAAGATGTTCTAGATTTGGATTGGTCTAAAAACAGTTTCTTATTAACATCATCCATGGATAAGACAGTGAAATTATGGCACCCAGACAGAAAGGCAGCTTTAAAGATGTTTAGCCACCCAGATTTTGTAACATCAGTACAATTCCATCCCAGTGACGATAGATTCTTTATTAGTGGATGTTTAGATCATAAAGTTCGTTTATGGTCAATCGTCGAAAATGAACTCTGTTTCCAATTTGACTGTGAAGATTTAATAACCTCAGTTACTTTCTCACCAAATGATGCAAGATATACCATCGTTGGTACATTTAATGGGTACATTTTTCTATTGACGACGGACGGTCTTAAACCTGTGCTTTCATTCCATGTTTCTGATAAGAGAACACATAATAATCAAGAAAAGATAATTTTCCCAAGTGATTACTCAAAAATACATCATGGTCCGAGGGTTACAGGACTGAATTGTTTCGCTAATCCGTTAGATAATTCATTAAGGCTTATGATTACATCAAGTGATTCGAGAATTAGAGTCTTTGATTTAAAGTCGAAAAAATTACTCGAAATCTTGAAAGGTTTTCATAGTGGTGGTTCAACGCATGACGCACAACTTCTTATGAGCCGTGATATGCCAGTAGCCATTAGTGGTAGTGATGATAATTGGATCTATGCATGGAGATTAAAGTCTTCTCAAGATCCAGAAGCTAAGGAAAACACCAAATTGAAGAGGGGACTAAGTAGATCTGGATCCTTAAGGAATATTTTTACTTCCTTGAGTAGAACTAATAGTCGTGGTAGTACTAATAGTAACCACAACGAAGATCATTCACTTCTTTCAATGACCAATTTAGATACTCATTCAAGATCAAACGAGGATTTAATAAGCTCTAACACACAAAGTGCAAAACCTTCACATCGTCATTCGCTACACTTATCATCGATGCTACCCTTAAGCTGTCACCATAATCACACCATAAAAAATAACGAGTATGTTGCGTTTAAGGCACATTCAGCGCCAGTCACTTCGATTGCCGTTGCCCCCGCAGAAACATCAAAGACTCTATCTTTATCTGATGATTTTATTTGTGAATTATCATTGGAGTTTTCAAATGATGCTAATTCATTACATATGATGGAACTGAAGAACTCAATAAATACCTTAGATACTCCCTCAACTTCGCTTAAAATCAATGGTTCCTCAATCTCTCCCACAAATACAAATGATAATATTAGAAATGATACACCTGGTATCGTTAATGTTGTTGATGCCATTGGTACAATTTTAGTCAGTACTGATAATACGGGAACTATTCGTGTATTTAGAGCTGATATTCCAACATCTATTAGAAGGGGGGTTCTTCGTAAACTACAAGACTATAAAAATGAAACTAGAAAGAAATATAACAGTTCAACATCATTGCAGTCAATGACGAAGAGCGGTGTCCATTACGCTACAAATATGACGAGGGCGCACTCCTTTACAAACATCTCTAATATGAGCTCTCTTATGAATGGCACTAATTGTGCACTTCCACTAAACCGCCAGGGGTTAAATAAGAACCTAAGATCAGGGTTCAGAACACAAACAAGTCCAACTACAAGCACATTTGGAAGTACAGCTGGATCCAATACAAGTAACACCATGTCAGGGCTAACTTCAAGTATTGGTGAAAATAGCACTTTTGCATCAATTCCCGATCCTCCAAGTCCCTTTCTACAAAATAATCTACCGTTAGGGCTCAAATGTAACGTTTGCCATGGCTCAAGATTTGAGCCAATCTCAAAAAACCCCGCTAGAATGGACAATGGCTATTACTGTTTAGATTGTGGTAACGTTTTAAATAATTTTAGATAGCGCACATAAATGCATAGAATAATATATAATGATCGTTAGAACCCAGTTAATAATTAAAAGCTTTTATCAACAGTTTTTTGTTGGCTTCTTCTTCCTTTATTTTTATTGGTCGGGGAAAAAGTAAAAATTAGCCGCCAATAAGCCAAAATTTATATTTAAGGAGTAAAAGAATGGAAGAGGGTCTCATAATATCTCTGCTTTACCTTACTAAAAGTTTTCTCAATAGGCAGCTCTACTTTTGACACACAACCATTTAGACATGATGGCAAACACCACATTTTTAAGAGAGCTAGAACCAAGTTTAAAGTTGGTTATATATTACACATTTCATATTTTTGATATTCTCAGATATTACACAACTCATCCATTACACCTTTTAATACAATACATATTTTCCTTTTCTCTTTTTAGATGGTTGCAGAAGCAGTTACAAGAAATTCTTATAAGAATCCTCTCCATTGGTCCTATACCCGAACATGTGTCATTTATAATGGATGGTAATAGAAGATATGCAAAATCCAGGAATTTACCTATTAAAAAGGGTCATGAAGCTGGTGGCTTAACTTTAATGACCCTAATTTATATATGTAAAAAGATTGGTGTAAAGTGCATTACCGCTTATGCTTTTTCCATCGAAAACTTTAAAAGACCCCAGGAGGAAGTTGACCTCTTAATGAAATTATTCATGGTTAAACTTGATGAGTTTTCCCGAAGAGCTAATGACTTCAAAGGACCTTTGAAGGGTTCTAAATTAAGGATTATTGGAGATTTAAGTTATCTTTCAGAAGAAATGCTTGAAAAAATAAAAAATGTCGAAAATTCAACAAAAGATGGTAAAGAATTTACATTGTACGTGTGTTTCCCATATACTTCAAGAAACGATATCTATCATGGTATAAAATCTAATATTATTAACTGCCTTGAAAAAAGCAACAATCCAAAAGATATCAATGTGACAGAATTTACTCAAAGTATGTTTCTAGGAAAAGACTCGAATAAATGTGACCTTCTTATAAGAACAAGTGGACATCGAAGACTGTCTGATTTTATGTTATGGCAATCACACGAAAATACAACTATTGAGTTTACAGATGATTTATGGCCTAATTTTACTTTTACTAAAATGTATCTGATGATGTTACGATGGTCATTTTTTAAAACCTTACAGAAGTACAATGATAATAAGTTTTCCTTTAGAAGCAAAGTATTTGGAATTATTAAGGTTCTTCACAAGAAGAACGATGTCAAGCTTGAATCATTACCAGAACCACCAATGACATTCTCGGTATCGGATAATACTTAATTTATAATAGTCGTATAGAGTTTTTCTCAAACATGTCTGTGAATCTACTGACTTTAAAAACAATATCTTTAGGAAATTCTGGCACACCTAATAAATACTCAGCACCAAAACAATTACACCTGTAATAGTTTTTCTTGTTGGATGTGTTGGTAGATAAAAAGTAAACCGAATTGGGAGTTTCTGTTTTCAAATACATAGCTATTATACTATATAATGTCAATTTTATGTATTAATCAATGTTAGCTTGATCAAGAACTGCATGCTGGACATCATTATTAGATTCATCATTAGTATGGTTATTGTTGTGAGAATCTTCATTACCTGTATTATTTTCATCTGATGTGCTCAAAATATCAACCGTTGCACTCAAAGTGGTTGCTGTTGTAACTGCAGCTACCGCATTGCTAGAAGAAGGTACTCCATTAGGTGTATTAGCCTCTGTGTTCGTGGAGGTCGCCTTGGAACTAGAACTTACTTCGTGACACCAGTATCGATGATAAGTCCAGGCTTTTAGTTGGCATTTACGTGAGCAATATTTAGTACGTTTACAACGACGACATTTTGCAAATTGTCTTGGATATTCCTCCCATTTGCCACAGGAAAAATTAGCACATTGCCGCACTCCAGTTATTTCATTTTTTCTGCATGAGTTCCTCATGATAACCGAACTCCAGTAAATTACGTCATGTGGATTTTCAGTTGTGACTGTATACTTTTCAACTAATGGGAATAAATTGAGATACTTTCTGGACTCAATAAGATTCCATGTCTTATCTGTTAACTCCTTCGACATTTTATGGTAATTCCATTTATCAGCAGTCAGCATTTTAGAAAGTGTTGCCTCTTTAATTGCTCTTTCTGGTAAATTATGACGTTTGACCTCAAAATTCAAGTATTTGTAAGGATTTTGAATCGCACATCTATGATCTTTACTTTTTTCCCTCTCAATTTCCTTGCATTTATTCACAACATTGTTTAACTCAGATAGAAATGCATCACCATCCTCTAGCTGACAGCTATCATCTCCGGTGGTATCACTAATCATACTGATATCCACATCTGTAATTTCAATTCCATTTAGTTCTTCACTAATAATTGGTTCTTTTACAAAATCACCCAGCTCCTTAATAACTAAATTGTTAATATCCACAAAAGGTTCCATATCTTTCTCTTCTTCCACCTGATCTGATTTAAAAAAGAGTGTCGGATATGGATCACCTTTTTTTTTTGCCACTCTTTGTCTAAATCTATCAATAATAGCTCTGAATGATAAACCTTCCTCTAATTTGGCGTGCTGCAGTTGATTCTTCATGTATGTATATTTTGAAATAAATGCTAAAAGTTGTAATGACCAAATTACATCATCCTGTTTTGGAATAATTCTTCCCAAATGGAATCCACGAGGTGCAGGGATCACGGGCGCTTCTGTATCTCCATCGAAGAAACAGTTATCAACCGTTTCTTTATAATGCCCCCAAATTTCACCAAAGTCACACGGTATTGTCGCGTTAGTCTTCAGTAGTTCTTCTGAATAATCCTTCAAATCTTCTTCCAAATGAAAGATGTCCTTTCCTATGATATCTCTAAGATAAGAGTCAAAGGATTCATTTGCATTTCTCCTTAGTAAATGGTATGTCTGGTTACTTTGTAAATTCAACTCTTTGAAATCAAAATTTAAATATTCTTCATTAATGAAATCATAATTGTTATGGTATAAAAGGTAGTTATCCAATACAGTTGCCAATAAGGGAATGACACCCGATGACACCACCTTTTTTCTTATAAGTTCAGTGCCTCTTGTACCAGTTAGAACTAAACATTGAAATGCCAATGTCCATTTCCATGCACAGAGAGCCAATAACTTCTGTCGCTGTACATCACAAGTCCGTATATTTGTCGTGGGGGGAGATGTCTGAACTCCTTCTATCTCTTTAATAGAAAGATGACAGCCATGTAAAATTGATACTAATCTTTCTAGTGCTCCATCATTCGCTATTGTTTCACGAACTTTAGCTGAGTTTGAAGTTAGGTATGTCAGATGGTTTAGGGAGTTTATAAGTGGAATATTTGAGCTAACATCCAATGCCCTTCGGTCATATATCGTGGATGTAATTATGAGGACTGGTCTATTTGATGTGACTGATCGATAATATGTGTCCCTCATTGTTAATATTCTGTTGGGTATGTAAATTTATGGACTTTGAAGGGTTGAGATATGTACGGCAAACCTTATTATGAGGTAGTAATAGTTATGATAGCGATTCGATAATATGTTGGGTTCTTAATGGTATTCAGACAAGGTTAATTCAACTGTGAAAGATATAAATTAATCTTACACAATAAATGATAAGCCGTATCTTTTACTTTTATGGTAATGATTAACGTCTTGCCAGTTTATTGATTTATTTGTATTTAGATATGGTTACCTTCCCCATTAAATTGAATTTCGCCACTGGAGCTGCGCGAAGAAAATAGAGTGCGAGGATCACAGAGAGAAAGAAGAGAAGCTGATCACGGAATGATTAACGGAAAATGATTTGAAGACCCAGTTATATTATGCGGTATAAATCTACTTGTAAAATGTAGAAGAATCAATGCAAAATACCTTCGAAGGGCATCTTGACACAAATTATCAAATAGTAGGTATGGATCTGTGAGCAGATGTACTTCAAAACTGTGACTTGTATTGATCCAAAAACTGTGAAGTGTATTAAAACTGGCTTATATAAATGCTTACATAAACAAATTAAAAATGAATTTATTGGAAGCTTAGAAAATCTCTCAATTTACCAATGTAAAGCTTCACATACAGAAACACAAAAACAGCCAATTAAGCTAAGGTCTCCTCTCAGTTGCTAACTTTACGAATTTAGCCTTTCCAGTTGAATATGGCGGGTACCTTACAGCAACTAAGAAATCCATCCAAAATGGTTGTCTAAGTACTGTACGTTCATGAGTAAATGCATTAAACCCATACTGACCGTTGTAATTACCATAACCTGAATTACCAATACCACCAAATGGGGCATCTTCGATACCGACGTGGATTATTGTATCGTTAACGACAACATCACCACTTCTTAAACGTTCCAAAATATGGGAAACGTCTTTCTCACAATCTGAGAAAATATACTGAACTAGGGGAGTATCATGACTTTTGATAATAACATCAATCTCTTCATTAAGATCGACGTACCTTTTAAAAGGAAGAATTGGACCAAAATTCTCATCCTTCATTAAAGAATCATCCCATTTACAGTCAAAAACTAATGTTGGAGGCACCATTAAATTTTCAGAGGAGTTAATGTCATCATCAGTGATAACTTTGCTTTTTGTTGGAAAATCCTGAATTTGTTTTGAATCATTGATATAAGTTTCTGTACATTCCGGGAAGTATACTTCACCTTCTGTATTGTTCAACAATTTAATAACTCTGTTGTAAGCTGAACGATAAATAATGTGAGTATAAGCAATTTCATCATTGAAGTTAAATTCAGGATATAACTCATTTAAAACATTCTTGGCTTCTGTGATTACTTCATTGTATATTGACTCATGAACTAATACGTAGTCTGGTCTCACACATACTTGCCCAGCATTACTGAATGCACCAAACATTATCCTTTTAAGTGCTTTTTTTAAATTCGATTTGTTTGAAACATTAAAACCTTTGGTAAAAAATGTAGGAGACTTACCACCCAACTCCAGGACACAAGGTGTTAGATTTCTACCAGCTGCCTGTGCTACAATTGAACCAACTCTTGGAGAACCAGTATAGAAAATCATATCTAGTGTAGGGGAGTTTAGAAGCACAGTTGTCTCATTAACAGCACCTTGGACCACCTGAATCAAATTCTTTGGAAAATCTGTCTCATTAATAATCTTTTGCATTATCAAAGCAGTATGTGGTGTTAATTCACTAGGCTTTAAAATAACGGAGTTACCACCTGCAATTGCGCTGGAGAGAGGTTTTAATGCCAAAAGGATTGGAAAATTACATGGTGCTATAATTAGGACACTTCCTCTAGCAATCTTTTCTACTTTTATTTTACTGAACATAAACGGAGCGGAATAATCAGAGACCTTTCTTGGTTTTAGCCAACTCGAAAGGTATTTAATCGTGTAAAGGATATCATTGAATAATGGAATTAATTCCAAGGTCAACGATTCCTGTTCTCCACGATGAAAGTCTTGATACATGGCATCTAGTAACTGTTGTTCATTTTCTTTCAATGCTTGGTATAGTTTATTCAATTGAGTAAGTCTGAATGTTAGATCACTAGCACTGGGGTCACTTTGATCAGAAAGACTCTTCTGCCTTTCGAAGTAAAAGTTTTTCGAACTGGAAAGAATTTCATGTATTTCATCAATTGATGTATAGTTAAAGTTGAGAGTCATTATTGACTTTGTCCATGTTAAGAATAGACTGCTCAAACGTGATTAAAGTTTCTCCTTTTTATGGCCATCTTTGGTCGAATGATTAAATTTATCGAAAATCCGAGAGGGAAAAATTCCAAAACTCCGAGATTTGTAAGATAGAATCAGGAATCAATCCAAACAAGAATATTAAACCAAATACTGTGGCCAATTATATTTCCAATCACATCTACTTTATATTAAAATAAGAATAATGAAATGTGGAGAAAACATATTTTAAGGTGTCTTGGCCACAAATCGTAAAAGTGTGCATCATAATTCTCGCGACAACGTCAACTATCAAAAGATTACCTTAAATTATGTGAATCCAATTTATATATTATATACTGTATCACTTTTGCATTTTCAAGGATATAGTTGAAGTGCAACAATAAAAATATTACAATAGCCATGTATGACAATCAACTTGGATTAGAATGTCACTAAAACTTAATTACTGCTTACCTGATAATTTCTTAAATAGGATAAATGTAATGATTTGGTCAACACTTATTTAAGTGTTTATAATTAAATCTGATAATAATGTAAGTTAATTAATTGTGTTGGAACACGAATGAACATTTATCCATGTGTTGCTAGTTTAAATTAGAATCTACGAGAGTTTCCAGTGGTTGAGCATGGTTCGCTTTATAGCTAGATGTGATAGATGTCAAAGAGTAAATAATATACAGATCTTCATACTTTCTTATAACAAACAAAAATAAAATACATATAAAGTGTGACATTCTAATATTTCATTGTCGTTATTTTTTTGCCACTTATATACGTTTCAATTTGGACAGTTTAATATACTTCACAGAAGAACCAGTAGCAATCAGATGATGTTGTACAAGCCTATTCAATTATAAGTGAAAATGTTTACTACTTGTCATTTCTTTTGTTTCAGTGGTAATTTGTCCATGCTACAATATTCTTGCACAAACCATCCAAAAAAAACTGCTAGGATTCAACAATACCCTTATATTTATTCTAAAAAAAAAGATCAATTTGATTTAGAACTAATATAGCAAAAGGCATTATGAAATCGGGTATTCGTGAAACAAAAACAATCAAAACTCTGACTCTGAGATAGTTGGATCGAATATGAATTCTGATTTTCGACAATAATATTGTTGATTATTGTCTATTTTAAGAATAGTTAAGTAATTCATAAGTAGCAGTAATAATTAATATATTATGCTGTGGGAAATAACACACACATTGGTTAATTATATATAATTTATAATATATAAATGTGAAAGAAGTAAGGAATTAATTATAAAGAGTTTGTAACAACTCAACCTCCTTATATACAATTATTAGTTAAGTCCAATTAATAGATCTTTAACTATACCATCATCCATTATAAAATAATCGTCTGACTTTATAGAACAATGTTTTCTGTTTTTTTTTATTTAATGAAAATTCTTCAGTTATTGTACAATAAGCGGGACCTTTTTCAGTTAATGTCAAATCACTTGATATGACATAATACTTCAACCGGTTGATGTCAGAACCACTTGTTCCAACATATATATTCCTTTGTCGACTCTGAAATCCATTAGGAAAATTATTTTCTGAATTAATTTGTAACCTAGGTTAAATTATAGAGTTTTAAAATGGGGAACAATCAGTATACTTCAGGGTTATGTATTCGCATTTCAAAAGTCTAAGGCTGCACATTGATCCAACTAAGCCAAAAATATTCTAAAGAAATAACTGGGCGTGTGGCGTAGTTGGTAGCGCGCTCCCTTAGCATGGGAGAGGTCTCTGGTT
>JAJMCG010000210.1:0-14559 GCA_030572895.1 Jamesozyma jinghongensis
AGCTATACTCTCTTTGAGAATATAACATTTAATTGGCGCGATGATCTTGACCCTATCTATGTACTTCCTTTGGAAGGGATAGATCTTTGGGTGGGTATGAATGGCAGTCTGACAAGTTCTTTATTTTTTTCCTAATTTGTATGTTACCAAAGGCTTGGTATGCAATTTAGATTAAATTGTAAAGTTTATATAAAAAATGGGGTACTCTTTTGCTTATCAAGAACAGGTCCAGGTCCTGAACTGTGCTTTTGTCACAATATTGCGGGTTGTCTTCGACGTGTTTTCAGATATCCGATTTTAGAATGTCTGATCGTGAAGTTATTGACACATTGCATAACGTTTAAAAATTGATTGAATTGGATCAATTTTTTAATATTGAATATTGATATCAGTACGCACAGACACTACGTTGTCGATGCAAAAAGGTTGAAAACCCCTTATTGCCTGATGAAGTTCTATATTTCCTAACCGTCTAAAGCATTTCATCAGTATCATTTTACGCACACATCGAGCAACACAACAAATTCTCACTTTATATATCATCATGATTACATTTTTCATGAAGGAGTAGAGAAATATCGTATGGTCATGATATTTATTAGACTATTATCGTAAAACTAATTAGTTCAGATAAAATTTACCTTTTTTTCATTCCATCATTATTTATTTTATATATAATTATGACTTAGCTTACTCAGCCATTGCTTCATTTACAAAATTTAAACAGTTTTTCAATACATATATTTGATCCATGGAAATAGCACCTGTGTCCATGAGTTTGGTAGTAGCCCATGAGACATAAACTGGTCTGTCATATTTTTTTGCCACAGCATTAGCTAATTTTCTAGAAATATCCCTAATCCAATCATTATTTGAATCTATAAGTGAAATACCTACTACATCTTCTCCCATCTTTCTGGAAGTTGTACGGTTTGGAATGGAGTAATGATAGTACATCAACCTGGATGGCTGGGATGTTCTATTAGAACTACCACTGATATCTTCCTTTTCCTTTTGATAATTAATAGTCAAACTAATGGGAATTTTCTTGGAATTGTGATCCAAAGGTAAACTAGCTACAATTTCTAGTGGGGTAGCCGATAATAATGAAGTTTCTGGATCAATATGATGAGTTACAGTTTTAACTGACATTTAAGAATATTTAATGAGGTGGATATGGATTGTGAATGTTATACTCAAGGAATGTTTATTGATAAAAAATTGAGAGTGCTCTTTATTACCTCATCGCTTTATAAAATTTTCAGGATGGGACACGGAAACTTTACGTGTATCAAAAAAAACTAATTAAAAACCTTAAGAACAAACGCCAAAACCTTAAGGAGAAATATATATACAAACTTAACCATCCTTATTACTCCTCCTTCTGAATGACTAACCACAAAATTGAAGTTGTTTGCATTGTTGCCGCTTTATTACCAGAACTAGGTATTGGCTTCCAAGGAACGCTACCATGGCGTCTTTCTAAAGAGATGAAGTATTTCAGACAAGTAACTTCATCTACTTTCGATAGTTCCAAAAAGAATGCTGTTATAATGGGTAGAAAGACCTGGGAGTCAATTCCTCAAAAGTTCAGACCATTGCCCAATAGAATTAATGTAGTTGTGTCAAGAAGTTTTGAACCCGAATTTCATAAAGTCGTGAATAATGAAAAGATACATTATCAAAGTAATTCTCTGGTGTCCAGTATTAACTCATTAAAAACAATATTAGGTAATGAATTAGAAAGAATTTACATAATTGGTGGTGGTGAGATATATAACCAAAGTCTTGCAATCTCAAATAGAATTTTGATCACAAAATTACAGACTTTAAACCATTATGACATTGTTAAGCCGGAAATGGATACTTTTCTAAACTTTAAACAATTATCTGAACTATTTAAGGAGACTGACGAGGACCTTGTTAGCTTTTTGCCTTCAGAAGTGGAGTTACCCTCTCCTTCTAGTGGGGCTGAGAAAAGATATATAGACCAAGAGAAGGGATACCAATTTGAATATACGTTATATAATAGAAAGTAAACCCGAATCTATACAGTATATCAGATAAACATTGAATACTGACGTTCCTCGAGATTTAATGACGTTCTTAGGTTTTCTCGAAGTCACTAATCGTTTAAGATAATGTCTGTATGTTTCGTTTGGATGAAAACCGTCGATCTCCAAAATCGTTTAGGGACACCGAAAATATACGTAGAAACCGAACGATTGCAAATTGCATCTGCCTTTCAATTATTAAAAAATTCGTACTTCAACTATTGAGATGTAATGGGTGATGCATTGCTCGTTTGAGAACTGTATTTACATCTTGGTGTGTAGTATCTGCCAACGAATTTCTACAACGTTTTGTTGGTAACATGCGGATGTAGGAAAGTTTCATTTTATTAGCAACAATATGAGCTTGGTGCCTTTGTATATTTAATAAACATACATTTCTCGTGAATATTTGGCTTGGTCTAGCTTATTTTAAATATATTTCCTATTGGTTCATTTTATACATCTTTTACCTTCAATACTAGAAGCATCAGTTGAAAAAAATGTCACAATACGCAAGCTCATCTACCTGGACTTCATTCTTAAAATCAGTAACTTCATTCAACGGAGATATTTCTACACTTACTGCACCACCATTTATTCTATCACCAACATCACTTTCTGAGTTTCCACAATATTGGGCAGAACACCCTGATTTATTCATCAGCCCATCCACTATCAATGATACTAATTTCCAAGCTGCATTCCCTCAAATCAAGAAAATTGAATCTGCAGACGTTGCACGTATATTGGCTGTTACAAAATGGTTTATATCAACTTTAAAGTCACAATATTGTTCCCGTAATGAATCAATGGGCTCTGAGAAGAAGCCATTAAACCCATTTTTAGGTGAAGTATTTGTTGGCAAGTGGGAAAGTAAGAAGAATCCAGAAATTGGCGAAACTGTGCTATTAAGTGAACAGGTTTCCCATCATCCTCCTATGACCGCATATACCATTTTTAATGATAAGAACGAAACCAAATTAGAAGGTTATAATCAAGTAAAAGCAACTTTCGGTAAAACATTAACTTTATCTGTGAAGCAATTAGGTCATGCAATCCTGAATGCCAAAGATGGATCTTACTTGCTTACACTTCCAGCATTACATATAGAAGGTTTGTTAGTCGCAAATCCCTTTGTCGAATTGGACAGCAGATCATATATTCATGCTTCATCTGGCTTGTTATGTGTTATAGATTATTCAGGCAGAGGCTACTTTTCAGGTAAAAAGAATACATTCAAGGCTAGAATCTTCAGAAATGTTTCTGATTTCAAAACTAAACAATATCCATTATATATTATTAATGGTCAATGGTCTGGAGTATCAAACATTTTTGATGGTACATCTGGTGAAGATTTTGGTTTATTTTATGATGCTTCTAGTCAGGTAGCTGAACATTTATCTGTTAAGGAAATAAAAGACCAACATCCCTTAGAAAGTAGAAAAGCCTGGAAGGAAGTTGCAGATGCTATTACTGCCTTCGATATGGGTTTAATTGCTGAGAAAAAAAGTATTTTAGAAAATGCTCAAAGAGAGTTAAGAAAACAAGAAGAGGCAGACGGAATTGATTGGCAAAGAAGATGGTTTGACGATGTTGACTATTCAACCTTATCTGATGGTGTCTCTCTAACTAAAACTGATAACGATTTTATCAAACTTACTGCCTCGTTGAATTTATCAACGAAGAATGTCCCAAGTGGTACATCAGTTGGTGACAAAGATGAGTTGAAATACGATTCATCTGTTCATTGGAGATTTAACAGAAAGGCTTGGGATGAAGAGAAGGAAATTAAAATATAGAAAAGGCGATAAACTTTTTTTTTTGAAGAATCTGTACTTGCATATAACGTATAAAAATTATTATTTAATTATGTATTAACTCCTCATCAATATTTAATGATGCTGCTTAAAATATTGGCTTGACGCGTTTGAGATGAATGAAAAATAATGTGAAGGCATCTCATGAAAAATAACGCCCTTACCACATCAAATGCAAATACCCAGTACAAACATGAAATCACACATTATTATAGTACCATGCCATTCAATTTGGAAAGCTGAAACTGGTACCCAACCTTCCCAATTAACTAATCTTGGGCAAAGCCCAGATAATTGGATATTAGCTCCATTTCAATATGAGGGCAATGATCACATAGCGTTTATAAAACATGGGTTGTGTGCAATTAATGAATTACTCGTGGACTATGATAATGCCTTGGTTGCATTTAGTGGGTCACAAACCAAGCTTAATGCCGGTCCAATATCAGAGGCACAAAGTTACTATTTTCTAATTTTAAAGATTATTCAATACTTTATAAGACATGGTATGGACAATTTACCTAGCGAGTTTGACAATGCTGCCAGGAAATACTTATCTAATATTGGTGCTTTACTTCAAGAGAAAAAATTGTCTGTCGATCATTTATTCAAGCCTGAAAACATCACCACAGAAGAGTTTGCTTTAGATTCATTTGAAAATCTACTGTTTTCCTTGGCTAGATTTAAAGAAGTTGTTGGACAGTATCCGAAAAATGTTACCATTGCTGGTTTTGGTTTTAAGAGTGAGAGATTCTTGGATTACCATGCTAAGGCCATAGATTTCCCAAAAGAAAATATCCGTTACATCGCAATTGAACCAATTCCACTGAGTTATAGCCAAGAGCAAATAGAAAAATATAACGAAGAGTCCAAACTCATGGAAAATAAGAATGCGTTAAGTCTATTTGCAAAGGATTGGTATTCCAGAAGAACAATATTATTAGACAAAAAACGCTCTCGTAATCCATACAAGAGATCTCCTAATTATATGCTGAGTATGATGAAATTCGGTGATTGCACAGCAAATGATGTTACTCACTATGAAAAATACATAAAAGGTCAAATGCCATGGTCGCCTTGATATAAAATAGAATAATTAAATAACTTCTAATTTCTTTTGTAATGCCGATCTCTCTGATTCCCAGTCTTTGACCTTTTGCATCTTCTTCTCCAATTCTTCAATTTCGTTATCAATAGATGTTATGGCTTCGTCGGTGCCCAAAGTTTGCAGTTGCCATGATCCTGCACCTCCCTCAGCAATTTCTAATAACAAGTCGTGGTATTTGATTAATGTTGGTCTTTGCGAAATGGTGACAAAATTAAAACGATATCTTTTTAACATGTTAAAGAGATAGTCCTCCATGTCTGCACTGATTGCATTAGTCGCTTCATCCAAAACAACAAATCTTGGTTTATGGAACATAATACGTGCAAAGTTCATCCTTTGTTTTTCACCACCACTCAATACATCCTTCCAATCAGCAACTGCATCTAGATAACTAGTGCCCTTATCTCTTTTCAATAGGTATTCTAGGTGAACTTCTTTGAGTACTTGGATTAAAATCTTATCCTTATAACCTCTATCGTAAAATTCATCACATGACATTGGATAGATTATTTGATCTCTTAAAGTGCCACCTTTAGTAAAGTAAGGCTTTTGTGGGATACAGAAAAGGTTTTTTTCATCTGGCTTTGATAATAATCCATTTTTATTATAAATTGGCCAGATTTCGGCAATAATCCTTTGAATAGAGCTTTTACCACAACTATTTGGTCCAAGAATCAACAGACTAGAACCCGCACCATTAATAAATGGCAGTGTTACGTCATTTATTGATGAAAGATCTTGGACAGAATTGACTTTCGAAGATAAAGGATCGATAAAAGGTGGAATTTGGAAAGTTAATTTCTTGATCAAGTCATGTCCTTCTCTAGCTCTGCTAGATGGAATTATGACATCAATATTCTCTAATCTCAACCCGTTAAAGTTGTGTTGAACGGTGCCCTTAATAACTTCGTCATCCTTTTGGGATATAATGCTTCTCGTGGAGCTTTTATTAATGTAATCATTGTGAATTTTTAACTCTGTTGTTGATTTAATTGCTGCACCATAGTTAAATTTGGAGGAATGAACTCTGTGCAAAGCACAGACAAGAGTGAAAATTCTATTAGCATAACCTGTTAATTGTGAAATATCTTTGATCGAATGCATTAATCTTGAGCCAGCGTCAGCTAAAGAAAGCATTAATCTCTTATTCACAATAAAATCTTTCATATTAGCTTGTTCAGAATTCCCACCTGTAGTTAAAGTTGTCATAAAAATAGGAATACCAGCGAATACGTAACCCAATCCTGACCAAGTATATTTCAAAATATAATCTTCTATCATGGCATAATTGAACTTCCTCTTACTAACTTCCATCATACTATCCATTAAAGTATCATATAATTTCTTGACTTTTGTTCTCTCAACTTCGGTACCTTGATAGAAAGAAATTTCTTCGTTGTTATTGATCATATTTAAATGATAATTATAGTAATTACCATCTGCAGCGGAGCTTGCGCTTGTTAATTTGCCCAAAGGTGGGGTATAACTTCTTAAAATGTAGCCAGTAATGAAATAATTGACGAAGATACCTCCGACACCAATGGTACCAATATTATCTCTTAAATAAACTGAGAAAAATATCAAATCGATAATTGGTTTGGCAATATTAGCAAATACAGAGCAGGTTGCATCACAAAAACGGGTAACATCATTGGTAATCGAGTTGTCAATATTTTTGATCACCGAACTTGAAGCCTTAGAGTCAAATATTAACTTGTAAAATGCTAATCTCTTGTCAAGATATATGTCATGAATATATCTAGTTAAGTTAACTCTAAAGTTCAAACTCAACTTTCTCTGTAAGAGCTTGATGGCACTATTTGTGTAAGATGCCGGTAGAGCAATGAGGAACCAAATCATTAGATCAATCAAAAATTTTCGTGACTTACCAGAAATGATATCTCTGACAATTTGACCATCCAATCTTGCAACAAATAAAGACAACCAAGTTCTCATAACCAAAAAGAAAATTTGTAAGGTAAGTAACCCAGCATTTTTGTCAAATACGGATGGGATTAATATCTTAGACAATGCATTCATTTGATTGAGAAATTTGGAGTAAAAAAGTTGAGAATATTTAGCAGGTTCTATATTTCTAAAAATAAACTTATCATGTTCAATTAAATCATTATCCTTTGGCTTTATAAATATTTTTTTCCTATTTTCTTGTGTTTTACTATCATTTGAATCGTTCAACTTAAAGTCACCGAGAGACTTATCCTCTGGAATATACATAATTCTTGCACCAGACTCCAGTTGCATCTGTGACCTTGTTCTTCTTAACGTTGGTCTATTACGACTCTCTTTACCCCATGAATACTTGTATATGGCTCGACATTTCATAGTCAATTTAACACCGGCATATGTTACACCAGAGAGGACTGTCAAGGATGAAAGTGCTAATGAAAATAGAATATATTGTGCTCTCCTTCTGTGCCTAGGATGCGAAATTGGGGAAGTGACCAGCTTTATGAGATGTCGTATTAGTGTACGGACATATTGTGATAGTGATAGCTCTTGAATTTGAAGACCAATGCAATGTGTATGTAAATTAAGTAGCAAATTTGTAATCTTTGCCCTTGCAGTTGGTTCGGGCATAATAAAATGTTCTTTTAAAATGTTTATCTTGTTTGATGGAGTCCTTAACCCCAAATATGAAACCAATTTAAATTTTCTTTTATATATACTCCTTTAACCGCCGATGCCCCGTTTGTTAAAATTGGAGTAAAAATGATGTTTTTTTAGGAGCGGCTATTAAGACCTATTATGTCAGAAATGCGATCGGGGATAATATTCGTAAAAGCGACAACCTCTAGTAGAACAGAACGATATTACTGGATATATAGGGCAACTTTGTTAACCTTTGTTCAGAGTTGGGGATCTTCGTGGATCTTTGGTGACTGTCTCATGATTATATGATCTCGAGTGGAGGGAACCTTGCCTGTGGAATTGATGCAGCAGAGGGGAAACAAAAGTGACAAAGAACAAAACATCACAGTATCTATTACTCTCTATAACTATTACATACTAGGATGAATATTTAATTTGAAAGATTGTCTACAAGTCAGCTAATAATTTATGATCAATCTGGGTAAGATCTCTACCGTAGATGATTGCATCAATTGGTTCATCGTGACCTTTTAAAATAGCTGCTCTTGGAACAAGCCCAATTCTGTCGAATTTTAAACGATCCCAGATTTTCCAACTAGCAACGTTAGTAACAAAGACCAAGTTGAAGACAGAATATTTATAACCTAATAATACACCCCATTTCAAGTAAATTTGACCTAATTTATAACCGATTTTCTTGCCTCTAAAAACTGGATTAACTAAGAAACCAGCATTGCAATTCTGAGATGCACGAGCTATATAATTTGGCTTAACATAAAATGAACCCAAAAACATATGAGACCAATCTTCAACATCTGGGATTTCTAATTTGTCAGTGTTTAGAAGGACAACAAAGAAGGAATGGTACCAATAGTCGATAAATTCTTGTCTAGATAATTGCTCAAACTGTGGATAAGTGTCACCTCTCTCAATTTCCCTGTTAAACTCAGCAGCCATAAAGTCAACCAAAGAATCTGGAATTTGGTTATACTCGAAGACTGGGAATGCAGTAACTGGTCTCTCATCACCTTTTAATTTTAATTGAAGAGGTTCAATTCTATCGACAAGCGGCTTATAGAAAATTGGTCCGTTTTGAAGTAAACTAGTAGATGGGTTAAATGCTTTTTTGGTCATTTTAAATAATTATTGATCAAGTGTTTGGATGGTTAACATGGAATATGATAGATTTGCCAAGCAATTTATTGAGTTTATAAAATTTTCCATTATCTGAAAAATTGAGTCACTCGCATATTCCTGCTTCTATCAAAAACAAAATTCCCATTCTAGAAATTCATAGAAAATAAAGCCAAATTTACTGAATAAAAGAGCTTGCTTTCAAAATTCTACCTTCTGTGCCAGATTCTGAATGTTTGTTGGATTAGAAGGACTTTAAGATATGTGTATGAGTCAGAAAATCCTACAATTTTTTTTTGTTTTTGTTTTTATTGAATGTTGGAACGCTCAAAATCAGAATTGAAATTCACAAGGGCTTTCATTAACATTGTACAGTTCCTGCCTGAATCAAGGTATGTATTCTAAAGCCAGCTCTTACATGTCAGGAAAACCAGCAAATTCTTTTGCGGATACTAAGAATATCTAACTTCTAAGGGGATATCATCTTTAGTAAAACATTTTCAAATACAACTAATATTCATGGTCGTAAAGTTATATATAAAGTTAACCCCACGTCAATACGATGCCGCTATTATTATTTCGCGAGATCAAAACAAACAGAGCGAAGAACAGCAAACAACGAGGAAAACAAAAGACTGAAATTTTTTCGACTTTTTTTTTTTTAGAACCACTTCTTAAAGTATTGTTAAATTTGCAACTGTTGTTCGATCCATTATTTGAAAAGATCAAACTAGTACACTAATCCATTAGTATCGTAAACATGGGTGTCGCTGATTTAATTAAAAAGTTTGAAAGCATCGCTAAAGATGATGCTCCTGTTGGAGTTCGTAGCAATGTGATTGTTGATCATGCTGTCAACACAGAGACTTCTAAGCTCGAGAAGGAAACTTCTGAGGCCAATGCGATTGTCGAAGAAACCTTAGAGGACGAAGCAGCTGATTTGCAGAAAGATTTAGATGAAGATAAGCTTGAAGCTGATATTAAGGCTAAAACTGTTGATGAAGTCGAAATCGAAGTTGAGGATGAAAGAGTCCCTGCAGCAGAAGAATCAAAGGAAGATGCTATTGAAACTCCAGCTGAAGCAACTGAAGAAGTTGAAAACGTTAAAGCTGAATTGGAAGCTGATGATGAAGAAGATAAGGAACTTGATGCAACGGTTGAAAAGAAAGAAATGGAATCAGCTGTTGAAGCTGAAACTTTAGAAGCGGAACTTCCAGAAGAAACTCCAGTTGAGAAAGTTACTGTTATTGTTGAAGAAGATGCTTCTGAGGAAGTTGATGGCGATATTGACGTTTCTGTGAACCACGAAACTGATGAAGAATCTCAACCACAACAAGCAACCTCTTCAAAGAACAAGAAGAAGAACAAGAAGAAGAAGAACAAGAAGAAGAACAAGAAAAACAACAACTCTGTTGACTCTACCGTCGATGCTATCCAAAACTTGGAGGCTGTCGATGATTCAAATCTTAGGCATTGATGTGCACCACACCAATGAAGAATTAGAGGCCATGGCCCAAGATGTCAAGGAAGAAACCTTAGAAAATATTGCACATGAATTCAACCCACTTATAATTGAAGATCAGGTTACTAATGAAGCTGATGACGATGATTTAACCTCTAACACGAGCACTAACGAAGATAGCCGTTTGGGTCGTGATAGTCCATTTGATTTTGGTAGACGTAGTTTAACTGAGAAGTCAGATGTCTGGGATCACAATGCTTGGGATAACATTGAATGGGGTGATGAACAAATGCAGCAAGCTGAAGAAAAAATTCGTGAACAAGAAAAATTTCCTGTTGCTGATTTTGATAAGAAGCTATATAATGGTAACCCAGCTAGGTATTGGGATATCTTCTACAAAAACAACAAGGAAAATTTTTTCAAGGACAGAAAGTGGCTACAAATTGAGTTCCCAATTCTATATAGCTGCACCAGAAAAGATGCTGGCCCAGTAACCATCTTTGAGATTGGTTGCGGTGCTGGTAACACATTTTTCCCAATCCTGAATCAGAACGAAAACAAGGACTTGAAAATCATCGGAGCTGATTTTGCACCAAAGGCTGTTGAATTGGTTAAGACATCTCCAAGCTTTAACCCTGAATTTGGTATGGCAACTGTTTGGGATCTTGCTGATCCAAATGGTAAGTTACCAGAAGGGGTGGAACCTCACTCAATTGATATTGCAGTCATGATTTTTGTCTTCAGTGCCTTATCTCCAGAACAATGGGATCAAGCTATGGAGAATCTGCATAAACTAATGAAACCAGGTGGTAAAATCCTGTTCCGTGAGTATGCTTACGGTGACATGGCACAACTTAGATTTAAGAAGAACAGATATCTTGGCAATAATTTCTATGTCAGAGGTGACGGTACTAGAGTTTACTTCTTCAATGAAGAAGAGTTAAGAACTATATTTACAAAAAAGGGTTATTTCATTGAAAATAAGATTGCTATTGATAGAAGACTATTGGTTAACAGAAAAAGGAAGTTAAAGATGTATCGTTGTTGGATTCAAGCTAAGTTTGACGTTCCTCTATAATAATATCGAATTATTTATTCGTCAATAAAGTTACATATATGTATATATATAGACTCATTATCATTTAAGGCATAAGAGAATAATTATTTTATTATTTCCTCTATATAGGCTATCGTGAATTTACTCCTATCCAGAATCATAATTTCACGTGCTGCTCGATATAGTAAAAATTGATTCTGAAAAAAGCAAAAAACAAAGGCAGTGGGTAACAATGCCAAGAGGTGAAAATTATATAAACCAGGAGTTCATTATTGATCTCTTGAATTTTCAAGGATATTTAAGGTGTATTAGATGATTATAAAATCCCCATTAAGGATAATGGGCAAGACATATAATGATGCGATTAGCGCATTAAATTCTCTTCAATCAAACTATGCTAATATCATGGCCATAAGGGCATCGGGTGTTCGTAAAAATGAAATGAATATACCAGAAATGAGGGAATGGACAAGAAGGATTGGCTATTCAACATCTGAATTTAATAAACTAAACATTATCCATATCACTGGTACGAAAGGTAAGGGATCAACTGCTGCTTTCACTAATTCTATTCTTAGCCAATACAGGGATGAACTTCCAAAAATTGGGCTATATACATCACCACATTTGAGAACCGTTAGGGAAAGAATAAGAATCAATGGTGAACCAATTTCTGAGGAGAAGTTTACAAAATATTTTTTCGAGGTATGGACGAGGTTAGATAACACAACGTCACCTTTGGATAAATTTCCACATATGGAAACAGGAAGTAAACCAGGTTATTTCAAATATTTAACATTGTTATCATTTCATACTTTTCTTCAAGAAGGTTGCAATAGTTGTGTTTATGAAGTTGGTATTGGTGGTGAATACGATAGCACAAACATGATTGAAAAACCAAATGCATGTGGTGTCTCCTTGCTTGGTATAGATCATACTTTCATGTTAGGTGAAACTATCGAGGAAATTGCGTGGAATAAAGGCGGTATTTTTAAACATGGTGCACCAGCTTTCACAGTAGCATGTCAACCAGAGGACGGATTAAAAGTCTTAGAAGACAGAGCTATTGAAAAAAAGACAACCTTGAAACTAATTCCAGACTTCAATGAATTAGATAATGTGAAATTAGGTATTGCAGGAGATTTTCAAAAATCTAACGCTTCGCTAGCAGTAGGTTTAGCAGCTCAGTCTTTGTACACTATGGGAATCATTTCAGAGCCTATTTCCCTTGAGAAAACAACAATTCTTCCTGAGAAGTTTATCAAAGGTCTCGAAGACACTAAATGGGAGGGTCGTTGTCAAACTTTAGTCAGGGGAGGTAACACCTGGTATCTAGATGGTGCACACACAAAAGATAGCATTGAAGCTGCTTCCACATGGTTCCGTGAAGCTGCAGGTCGTTCGAAGAAAAAAAAGATTTTACTATTTAACCAACAGAGTAGAGATTATAATGCATTAATCCATTATCTAGCTTCTAAAGTTTCTCCTACGGTTACATTCGATGAAGTAATTTTCACAACTAATGTTACTTGGAAATCGGGTTCTTATAGTGCAGATTTAGTTTCCCTGAACACATGCAAAGAAGATGTTGATGAACTTAAAGTTCAAAAGGATCTCGCTGAAGAATGGGAAACGATCGATTCTAATTCCACAACACACGTTTCTGCTGATATCGAATCTGCCATAGATTTGATTCAAAAATTGTATAATGAACCAGTTGAAATTTTTGTGACAGGTTCTCTTCATTTAGTTGGTGGTCTTTTAGTAGTATTTGATAAGAAGCTTCAAAAATAACTCGATATTCCAAGACGCCAAAATGCATCTAGACGTTCAATTTTTATGAAGTTGTACTATACAGTAAATATTTGAAAGTATCTTTGTTATCATAATTCTAGGCATGGTTGATCAGTTGTGTCTTTCCCATACCATATTGCCCATGTTTTGAAATATTTTTTATGTAAACTAGAATTTGGATTTTGATATTCTTCCATCGCCTTAATAGCGCTAGTTATGTCAAAAAAGATAACAGAAACGCATAACTTCCTAGAAATAATAGGTGTTATATCTTGAATAATACCGAAAGGTAAAAAGTCGGTCTGAACTTCGTGATGGTCAAAATCTACAAGTGGGTACTCATCTTTTTTCTGAGATATTTTTTTGAAAACCAATTTTTTTAATATTAGAGAACGGGATACACCTGACTCTTTATCCAGTTTATCAGAGCCCGAATGACATCCTGTAACCTTGGATGTGTCTGAATCTCCTATTCTCCATTGAGGTTTTATATGAATTCCATTTATCTTGAAGTTGTTATTTTTCCCATATTTCATGAAAGCAACAGCATCTTCTGATGATATAAATTCAATTACAACGCTTTTGATTAAATTTTCTGGGGATTCATTATTGTCAATAATAATTTTCTTTAACGGTCCACCTGATATTTGTGATATAATACTTCCAATACCAGTATTTTTCGAGAAATTTGCCAAGGTAATCATAATGGGTAAATTGGTATTAATATCCTGATATTCTTCTTCTTCTCTCTGTATTAGTTGCCAGGTACCTCTTGTATCTGAAAAATGTTTTCCAATGTTATTTCCATTATTACTTTCCCATTTATAGTTTGAATTTCGAATTTCGTGGTAATGGTATGGATTCTCTTTTTTATTCGTATATCCATTGATTCTATCATCTATGATATCGTCGATTTTTATTTCTTTATCCTTTGTCGAGCAAATATTTATGATTTGGGGGATTTCTGATTTATGCTTTTTTAGTGGGTTGGGGTTTATTGTAGTATTTATCGTCCTCTTCTTGTTCTCTTGGATGTGTTTTTCATTACCTGCAAAATAATTTCTTGCAAATCTTCGAAAACCAAATAGTTCATGTGGTGTAGTCTCAGAAATGGAGTCAGCTGTAAACAAAGAAGATATAGAAATTACTTTTTGTTTTTCCTTGAAGAATACTTTATGCTGGCCTGTTTTAGAGTTTTGTTCTTGAATTGACATGTTTATGTTATCTATTTTTTTATTTTTATTATTCTCGTTATTAAATTAATAGGGTTAGCCAGTGGGGAGTACGTCTTACTAAAGGTATTATAAGACAGGTAAATAGTTGTACTTGTTAAAAAGAAAAATCCTAGTCGTGATATTTTGTGACATTTTCCTAACGTTTTGTATTATCTCGAATCTAGCGGGTTCGTCTGCAATGATTTAATCAGCCTGGACAAAAAAAGCTTTTACAAATAATATCTAAGAGAATATCTTGTGGTTGAGCATGATTGGCTTTATAGCTAGACGTGATAGATGTCATTTCAA
>JAJMCG010000211.1:0-14518 GCA_030572895.1 Jamesozyma jinghongensis
TCACTTACACTGAACACGCTAAGAGAAAGACTGTTACTTCCTTAGATGTTGTTTATGCATTAAAGAGACAAGGTAGAACCTTATATGGTTTCGGTGGTTAAACTGTTTAACAGGTTTAATAATTATAATGCATTTCAATTCATTAAATGGGTAACGCTTTTTGTAATATTTTCTTTCTTAAGATATCGGGGTATAACGTTTAGATATAATTACGTGTTTTTTTTTTTAATATATAAATATCAATATAATCTTTTTTTATATTATTAGTCGTGTGTCTTTGTAGTGACAAATCAAGGAATTCAAGGGGAAGTTTGTTCTCTTCAAAGGGGTTACATTTTAATAGTTTTGGAAGGGATTTATCCAATAAAACTTGACATGTATTGATGTTATTTTCATTATCATTTTTTTGCTTTTATTTATTTTAAACTAATACTTTTTTGAAATTATTTAAAAATGATCAATGTAAAAGAAATGATACATTAAATTTTTTTAATATATAAATCAATATCTTTGCAATAACTGATAGAAGCGAATAAAGATTGTATTCAAAAATTGTTATGAATACTTCCAGGTAAGAAGTATAAGAGAATAAATATATAAAACCAAATGAATTTTGTTAATACTATTGTTACAAAAAAGAAATAAATAGCACGTCACTCGTAATTGTAAATTTATACATTTAATCCTGCAAATTTCTGTCACTAATTAGATCATATAAACATAAATCAAAATAAATAATCTAAATTAATATGTAATTTTGAACGATATTTTTTTTTTGTAACATAGGGTATAAAAACAAGAACAGTTTAAAACAAGAATGTAGAATACAAGTTTTGAATAAAAAAATTTTTTTGAATTCGGGAAAGACTTTTAAAAGGGGTTTCTACTTGAAAAAAGCAATTGAACATTGTCAATACGCGTTTATTGGAAGAAGGTAATGGTATTATCTAAGTTTGCATTTTCGTCCTGTTTATTGTAAGGTTCCCTAATTTATTCAGTATTGTAATACTAAGTACTTATGTAATTATTATCTCATTTCAGTATAATTTTATTTAAAGGGACTCATAGGTTGTCAACATTAACTTAAAGATATGGAATTTCTGACATCATGAAAAGATTGTTTAACCTGTGCTTTTTAACATATTTAGTCACTTCAACTTAAATTGTGACATACCATCTATGAAAGAAAGTAAAAGTGATAGACTGGGTGAAGCATAAAAAAACAACAAAATTGAAATTAGGTTTATTGTTGTCATTTTCAGCAAAGAAACAAATAAGTTAATTTATGCACGAATACTTTTTACCCCTCTACAGTAATGAATCTGTACGGCAGATCATTTTAAAAAAAAATTTTTTTTTGGGTCTTGTCTGTTACGAATATGATCATCTATTAGATCTAGTGAAGGATACAACATTGAGAAGAAACTTAATATTCTAAAGTATAAATTGTATCTAATTATGATGCACTCTCTTAAATGACAAAATGCATCATGCCATAGAACTCTAATAGATTCAGCACAAGTTAAACAAGTCCAAATAGAGCAAGGAAATCTATACTAGAACAAACAACTACAATTTTTTTATCGAAAATATCACTTGAAGGGAAGATATTACTACGCATATTCTTTGCAAATCACCTTATAACTATTCAACATTCTTTCACACCATCTTTTTTCATTAGTTTTGCTTCCACTCTCTAAAACCTAAATATGGCGGGTATTTCCGTTTGTGGCAAATGTAGTGCCATGATGGAAGGTAGGCAATTATCCCACAGCATCGTCTTGTCACCCTGTCTGTGTGATTTAATCTTCTACAGAGAAGAATGGCGCAGCGGCAGAAACAGATATCGAATCCCAGAACAAAGTTAGAAACGAAAAACGCAACATGGCTCGATCGGGATACATTTGCCAGCGGAAAAAGAAACGAAGCGACCGAATTTGAGTGTCTATGCCCTAAAAATCTTTCACAGGGCTGTATAACAACGTTAAAATAATATTATGACTTGAATGGTTGGTAATAGAGATTCAGTTTTCACCAAGTGTAAAAATTTTTACTAAGAGGAAGTATAATTATCAACTTTATATCTGACGGTTGTTCATGGTTAGAATTAGCTGTGTGTGTGTGTGTGTGTGTGTGTGTGATATCATCTCTTAGCGTGTCAAACAATAAAATCATACGTGAAAGTGATGGTGAAAAAAAACAAACTCCCCTTAGGTTTGTTATAAGATGATTTATTTGTATATTTTAGGTTATGAACCATTTCTACGTCTAATTGTTCAACTTGTCGTGTCGTATCTTTAATGTTATACAATATCTATTTACTGGTTGTTGTTACAGTTGTCTTGACTTCGCTTATGAAGCGATTCTAATATATCGATTTAACGGATGCGGTCCGAAACTTTTGTGAAACTTATATTACGAAATTTATACTATCTCTCTCTCTCTCTATATACTAAACAACTCCAATACTCCACTATCAATTTTAGAAATGCTTGTGTTAAATCTCGGAGTAACACAGTCAGGGTTCTTTCCAATAAACCGCTTTTGGCTCATCTAAAAATATGCCTGCTGCAGCTGAAACAACAATCCATCCTTCTGTTTTCTACTGGTCACCAGCATTTCTTTTTCTGCCTCTTGAAGTAATTTTTTTTTCTATTGATCTCCATTCGGTCTCTGTCTGTGCTAACAATTGTTAAGGAAATAAAATTTTAGCTATACGGAATTTCATCGCATTAGAAAATTTTATCTTCTCCCATATAACTTACCCCCATTCCCAAGAAGAAGAACAAAATCGTCTTCACTCTTATAAAACAACCATTTCTACTGCTATTCATATTTCGCTTCACATATACAGATAACCAGCTATAGTAACCGATCACCCCCCCTATATTTAAGTGGATACTCCCAACCTATACTAAACATATTTACATCGGCAAAAAAAAAATCACACTTATCCCTATTGAAACTCCCACTTCCACATATAGAATTAAGAATAGAAGAAGCAAACAAAAAAACAACAACAAATCATTAACACCGACAGTCAATCATATTATTCAGATCGATAAATCATGGAACACCCAAGAACTCATTCAGTAACAGCGGCTGCAAATACCCCAACTAATACAAGGTCATCGTCTGCTTCTTCAAATGCTACCACTGTACCAGGTAATCCAGGTGGTAACTCTATCCAAATAAACAGATCATCTACAGCGGTAATGCCTTCTGATATTCCACAGCCAAGCAATGAAACCACTTCAGAGGCTGAGATTATTAATATCACAAAGGATGGTAACAAAACAGATTTAGAAGACTCATCAAGTTCACATAATTTTGAAAATACCACCGTGATATCCAATGTAGAAAATAGAGAGATACCGAACCCTGTCGATTCTATATTACCTGCGCATATCGGTATGGGTGACTACACTGATTCATTAGCTGTAGCCAATCAAAGAAGCACTGGTGTAGTTACTCCTTCTAATATTGAAGTAAACACAACAACGAGTAGGCCAAATCTTTTTAAACCATTTGATAGTAAAACTGGTCAATTCTTACGCAGTGATACATCAGAAGGCAGTAATGAAATACAAAAGACTGTTAACCAAGATACACAAACGAATGTCAAAGAATTAAGTGGAGGCCCAATACCACCAAATGAAAATTCGTTTTTACAGCCACCACATCAACAGCCAATACCAACCAAGACATTTACTAAATTGCATCCAAATTATGGTGATGATAATAATAATAGTAATAATAATAATAACAATACAGGGAAACCACAAGCAAACAGAAATATAATAAGCAATAATAATATCAATCCAAACATTAAACCATCATTTAGACTACTTTCAAGTAGTGCGAGAGTAAGATCACATTCAGTCCCAACCATTCTTCATTCCTCATTAAAGAGACTATCATCAGCACATAATCATTATTCTCGTAATCAAGGTATCATTAACAATAGTGGGTTATCAAATCATCCCATGAATCCGTATGGAATAATAAAGAAGAAAACAGTAAGAGGTTACCCATATTTGTTACAGGCTAACAATAGTTCATCAACAAATTTGAACACTTCATCATTAACTCAAGCCATACTACTAACACAACAAGCTATAAGCAAATCTTCACCAAATAACGGTAAAGTTAATAATTTAATCACAACTGCATCAAGAGTAGACCTAAGTAATGCATCCAACATCTCTATGGAAGATAGAATCGCTTACATTAAGTCAACGCCATTACCAATTCCATTACCACCAATCAATTTACAGTGTCTAAAGGAAATTGACTTACAAGAAATCGTGAAGAACCCACAATTAAGACATGATATAATCTTTGATCCATTACTACAATTTAGACCAAATTTGGATGGTGAACGTGGTATCAAAAAGAGAAACTTATCGGATAAATATTGGAGTGAAGTGGAGAATGAACTGATCGTTTATGCGAAGAGACCTGATGTATTCAACTACGAACAATCAAGATTAATCCCATTATTTGACACTCTAAGAGACGTTCTCCTGACCATTGTACCACAGAAGGAGGCTCATCAAATCAGTAACGTTTTGGACACTGAATTAAATGTCCAAGAGCTAATTAAGGGTTCTTTAGCCATGACGAACTTGGCTGAATGGTTAGCTAATTTGTTTAAGCATCATTGTGCACCAATGAGAGATCCTTACGTAGATAAGATGAGTAACAAATTTAGAGAAACCGAAGCAGAGGGCTCATTACCAAAACTAATGGAAGGTTTGAAACTGGTATTTCAAATTTTAGAGGCCATGAAGTTAGATATTGCTAACCATCAGATCAGATTATTAAGACCTGCTTTGTTAAGTAATACCGTTGAGTTTGAAAAACAATATTTCAATTCATTGATGGATTCTAAGAAAATCATTTTAAAGTCATCTTTGGGCTGGTTTAACAACAAATTCATAGAATATACTACGAGCGGTCAAACACTAACTAAGGATAAAAATAATGCCACGATTCCTGAAGCATATAAGGTTTGCATTAAGGGTATCATAAGTCTATTATCGTGTCGTAAGATGGTCAGAGAGTTCCCAACATCTTTATCATTTGACCATGCAAGATTAATTTTACTAAGGGCTGATATTCGTCAATTAGCCTGTCTATTGGTATGCCGTTTGTTATTCCAACAATTAGTCGCTAACGATAAGTCTATCGACAAACTAACCAAAGTATACATCAACAATACCTATACTAATAAAAGGTTAAGGGATGATATCATTAGCATCATCACTGATGAACATGGTAATTGCAGATGGACTAAGAATACTCTTTCCATTTCTGTCCACCTTTGCAAAGTAATCGAAGATTTAAAGGTAGAATATCAAACTAGAGACAAGCCAACTAGATCCGTTGCTGAAGACGCCGAGATGGATATTGATAGTGATAGTAGCAACAAATCAAGAATTCCACCTGCCTTAGATAATGAAAAGATTAGATTTTCCAAAACTTGGTTATCTAAACAGACTCAACCATTGAGTGAGGTTTATGGGGTCCTAGAGAACAGAATCTTCAAAGCATTAGAGGAAGGTATCTTCAACAAATCCGGTTGCACAGTTGATGGAAGAGTCAAGCAAGATTTTATTTATCTTTACACGAATAGTAACGGCAAGGATTCTAGTGCCAGTGGTGATACATCTGGTGCAAACACGTCTGTAGGTGCACCATCTTTCAAAGCGCAAGATAATACAGCCAACAGTAGCGGAATGTTTGCATTCACAGACTCAGAAGAGTTTGAAAATGTTTACCGTCATCTTTACACGGTTATTAACTTCCATTGGTCTGTCTTTGGCAACCATTATGTGGATGCATTGGGTGATAAGGTCGCTGGTAGAGGTCTACAATTAACTACATAGAAATATAATTTAATTCCAATTAATATACAACTATCAATGGATAAATTAGCCCATGTGCAACTAGATGAGGGAGAGGGTGTCTCTAAAGTTTCAACACACCCATGTTACCCTCTCTATGCACAAATTTGGGGGGGTTTCATGGAATTAATTGTCTTTTTGCAGTGTGCAGCGCGTCCGAAAAACAACGTGCTATGTTTTTTTGGCGCATAAACTTTAGACTCTGGGTACCTAATTTTTACCCATATGGAAATTTATAAAGTAAGGAAAACAAATATTAATATTCAAAGGTTTTTCTATATTGTATTCCTTCACTAACTTTTGCTACAAACTAGACATCAGTAACAACAGCTATAACTAGAACATATAAGACAAGAAATTTAACCGCACCCCCTTTTTTATTCAAGTATTTGACTACCTTCACATAATGAAATTTATCGACGAGTTAGATGTAGAAAGAGTTAATCAGACTCTGAATTTTGAAACAAATGATTGTAAGATAACAGGTGGTTGTGATATATTTACAACCAAACCAGTGGCTTCTGATAAGAAATTATACAAGACAATCGATCAACACCTTGAATCCATATTACAAGAAAATGAAAGTTACAATGCTGCAGTTCAACAGCAGATTCAACAACAACAAACCATACCCATGGACCCAAATAGTACCATTGCCCAATCTCCATATTCAACAAGTCGTAGAGATAGTCTTTCGTTTTGGGAACATAAGAGAAGAATGTCTATCACAGAACCTGCCAACAGCAATATAATAAATAACATCAACAATAATATCAACAATATTGTGAATAACAATCATATAAATAATGGTACCACATTAAACGGCCAATATTTAAAGAGTTCAAAGATAAACGACCAAAATTTGAAGGAATTTGTAATGAATTCTGAGTCAGGATACACAAGTTCATCCTCATCTGCGGATATGAATTCACATATCTCTCCAAATGGCAAATACAGACGGACAAGCAGTACCAGTAGTGCACACAGCGGCAAATCTCAATTGTTAAGAAGATCCTCACTTAATGACAGTAATATTACTCTGAATATTGGTCCATTTGGTCCAATTAATGAACCTTCTAGTAGGAGGACGTTTGCTTATTTAATTGCCATTCTTAACGCCTCCTATCCAGACCACGATTTTTCGTCTTTGGAACCAGATGATTTTACAAAGAATTCATTAAAGTCTTTTATATCTAAATTTGAAAATTCACTGTATTCATTGGGTAAGAAACCTGAGGAATGGATCTGGGAGGTCATAAATTCGCACATGACAATGTCAGACTGTGTCGTCTATCAATATAGCCCAACAAAATCTTTTCTAGAAGACGAACCTGGTTATCTCTGGAGCCTTATGGGGTTCTTATTCAATAAGAAGCGTAAGAGAGTTGCTTTCATCTACCTGATATGTTCAAGACTTCAAAGTAGCTCCAACACTATAAATGAAGATAACTTCAGCATGAATCCAAGAAGAAAAGTAGTAATCGATTATAATGATGGCTTTGAAGGTGAATATGATTTAACGAACGACGAAAATGCTATTGCGGATGATTCTGAGGATGAATTCCCGTAATCAAAAATACTATCTGGTATTCTTTTCAAATTATGAAAAACAATTTTCCCATGATCCCAATATTTTTTTCCAAGATATTTCCAATATTTCTTATTATATATATATATAATATAAACTCCATCTTGTTATAATTGTAATTTTGACATTGCCTCAATGGTTTTTAACAAATGTATTATTTTTATCAAACATTTCCTGTTATTTTTGAATCTGGTCCAAAGAATCTCGTTTATTAATGCATTATATAATATAAATATTAACGTATGACTTCGACCCCCCTTTTCGTTATTGCAAATGAAATTTCGTCTGGTTTAGTAAAGGTAGAAAATACAACCTGTAATGTCCTCCTAACTTGCCAAAACAAAGAGGGATCTATGCCCTGGCATGTTGGAACTTCACCTCTTTTAATCAACGGCGATGCTTTATATGATTTTCGTAATAATATTCGTGTAGTAACATGATTTGCCCACGAGAGGCCCAAATTTGGTATTCTTATGTCCAATTTTCTTTTCCTTCTCGGTATATAACCAGTCTTCTTCTGTACTGTACCATCAACTGTTGTGATATTATTTTTTCCCTCAGAATTATTATTACTTCCGTTTCCGGAAGCCATTGGCTTACCAATTTTCTCATTAGTTGTTTTATTCACTGTTTCATTTATTGCCTTATTCACCTCTTGCTCAATTAAAATAGAATCTTCATCATCAGACAGAATCTCTTGATATGGCAATGGCGAAGGATTAGGACCTTTATTATTTTTCACAGGCATCTTTTCATCAGTATATTTTTGACGATACATGATTGTTGAATCTTTCCAACCCACTATCCATCCTAATTGGTAGTCATAATCAGTAACACCTTGAACAATTGATTCAGAACGTTCAACCAATGGCTTATCACCAACTTGATTAGCCACTACAACACTAAGGCAATGCTGGTTAGCTAAAGAAAGTAACTTCTCTGCCATATCATCAACATAATGTCTATTGTCTTGCGATTCTTTAAAACTTTTACTTTCTAATTCGACCCTAACATGATGTGAAATGGAATCAATAATAACCAATTTGATAGACCCTTTATTATTTTCCAATAAAATTGGCAACTGAACATTTAAAATGTGTTCCTGACTTGTCAAATCGTTACAACTAACAGTAAATACGTTTTCTTGAGATATTCCAGATTCCTGTTGTTCAGATCTAGCTGCAATAATTCCTTCCAACCTCTGTGTTGGTAAATCACCTTCAGTGGTAATATATACACATTTCCCACCAAGCCCCCCTTTATCCTTCGGTAATTGAACGCTAAGACACAACTGCATCAACATCTGTGATTTGCCTGTGGAGCTTTCTCCAAATATTTCAGTAATACCATGTGTAAATATACCTCCACCTAATATCTCATCAATACCAACGTCCCCAGTAGAAAATACTTCAGGTTTCTTGATCTCACTAATCGACATTATTTTATTCTTTGTTTCATACTGGCTGTTAAATTCATCAACTAAAAGTTTCTTGAATTTTGCGACTTCAGTAACGGATCTTTGTGATAACCTTGCCAGTTCTCTAACATTCAATGTTAGGAAATCTATAACTGTGAGGTGTTGAAAATGAATTGCTTCGAGCAAAAGCTCAAATTCAGGGTCATAGAGCAATTTACTTTGAGGTAACTCGTCATAAAGATCCATATATGCAGCGTGTTTGCCTTGGTTCAGAGTACGATCTAGCTAAATTGTTTTATGTTGAATTCGAAATTTTTCTTGACATCGGGATATACATTTATAAATATTCTAATTTTTCCACAAGAAGTGTAGGGAACTGATTCTCTAAAATCTTGAGTTCAAACATGTACGTATGTGGCCAATTGACCTCAGATTTTTAACTTAATTACGACCTTGTTAACTATTTTTGACGAAAGTAAAAATATCTGCTGACTTTATGAAGCAAAATTATAGAACGCAGTCGGTGTACCTTTATATATCTATTTACTTACAATGCACAAAGGACGCTAAAGAAGTGGCTCACCCTATGATTCCCCCACAATTCAATAACGAAGTTAACCCAGATCACATTTCATATGACTTCTGAACACCTTGTAAGGATTAGCTAGTTATAACTGATAGTGTTAGTGACAAATATTTACTAACACGATGACGATGCAGTAAATAAACTCACAATAACTGGTACTAACAACGTGTCAAGTTTTAATTGGAAAAGTTCTTTTTTGCTAAATTTAGTATCCCAAAGCTGAAAATTAAAGGATGATATATGTCTATAAAGATAAGAAAGGGTTGATATGACACTAACAATCGTCAATATTAAAAGTATTGAACCTTCAATTAATCATTTGTAGATCTCTTAGACGGCTCTTGGTGTAATAATACAGCATTGTGTGTTGGAGAAGCAGGTTGTTCAGAATTTGGCCCCATACTTGTGCTTCCTGCGAAATAATTGGTAAAAGTGCGCTCGTTATTATCGATATAATTAGGTCTCGAAAACTCCATTTCCAGATCAGAATCTGTTGGGTGTCGTAACCTTACTGGATCAGGTCTTTCTAGAGACAATGATGAATCAGATCCCAGTTCCCTTTCTAAAGCAGGTGGCGGCATATATTCGGCTTTATTGTTCTTGTGAAATTCCCCACGTTCATCATAATAACCTAAATCGTTTTCGTTGGTATTTTCAGTATATTCTGGTACAAAATCTTCCACATAATGCTGCGTGTTACCGACGTATTCTCTTTCAGATTGTCTGTATGATGGTGGGGTTATCCATGCAGTACCTCTAATTGGAGCCTGACCCAATCTACCTCTTCTCTTATTAACCATAGCTGCATACATTAGAAATGCAACCACTGCCACAATAAATAGGACAAATAGAATCCATCTACCCCACTCCCATGAACTCGAATTAAATGGATCACTATCGTCTGCTAAAAATGCAGATTCTGAACTGGCTCTTGCATATAGATACGGTTGTGGTATCACATCTGAGGATGTCTTTGTAGCTTCGATAATCATAGTTACTCTTATTAGAACTATTTCTCTGATACTATCCTATACTTAATAGACCTCCAATTGGAATCAGTTTTTCTAAAGTCTTTCTAGAGTCTTAATTTTTTTGTCAATTATTGTTGTTGTAAATAAACAAAAGATGTAAGTTAACCTATGAATGTTAGAACCTTCACAATGGGATAACTGCTTGCTAATCTCTAACTATCTGAGTAAATAAAAGTATTATGCACTATTCTATAGGAATTACTTCCTTTCAGGAACCAAATAATGGAAGTTGGCGCAGAAGGTCATCTCTGAATCCGCCTCCTTGAACATATTTTCCCCGAGACGTCAAACAAATATCTTATCTCCATGAAATTTTATTGTTGCCAGGAGAAAATGAAACTATGCAACAGCCCTAATTTAGATAAGAAATTGTGGAAGAGACCCCCGAGAGGGCTGTGAAATTAAGTTTAAACGGAATAAATTATGCTTACCTTATACTATTTACATTACTTATAGTAGAACATTTATGTACATTATTGTAGCAAGACCTCTACTTTCTTCTTGTTAAAATGCTGTTAGTTAAAAACTCCAAGGCTGCACGGGAGTCTGACTCAGGTAATACGTCCCTTAGATTCTGTAGTGCCTTGTCTCTATATTCTTCAGCTAACTTCTTCGTCTTTCCAACACCATCGTACTTGGCAACCAACTTCATGGTCGTTGCTACATCATTTGGTCCACTGAAATGACGTTCGATTAAAGGTCCCAAGGATGCGTCTTCCATCCAGGCATAGAGGACTGGAGCGGTTGCTAACCCTAATTGTAAATCAGCACCTGCTGGCTTACCCAAATCTTTCTCGGACATGGTGAAATCAAGCATATCATCTACCAATTGGAAACAAAGACCTAAATTCTTACCAAATTCATAACATGCATCAACAACCTCTGGTCTAGCACCAGATAATATAGCAGCAGCTCTACAAGATTTGGATATCAAGGATGCTGTCTTTAAATAGGACTTGTGAAGGTAATATTGGAATGAATTTGAAATCAATGCGTGTTGTGGTACAATATTTGTCTTTTCAATAGTTGGAACTTTGAAATCGTGGGTCTGGATAGGTAATTTACTGGATGGAGTGGGCAAAAGTTTATCTTCATTGTTAATCGTTTCAAGAGATCTATCTGTTGTAGTATTTTTTAATTGCATAAACTCACCTTCGACAAGATTAGCGATACTGTTTGACATTAGTTCAACAACTTCGGGATTTCTTAATCTAGAAATGGAAACAGTGGCTCTACCCAGTAAAAAGTCCCCAGCAAGAACTGCCATCTTGTTAGTAAATGCAATATTTCCACTGGGACGTCCTCTTCTTGTATCAGAATAATCAATAACATCATCATGCAACAATGATGCTGTATGAATCATCTCAACAATTTCTGCTAACCGTCTTTGCTTAGGTAAGATACCTCTTTCCTCATCAAAACTTGGTTGTGGGAGTGCAGATGCCTCCTGTGTTAATGGATGCATTGATTTAATACCATGAAGAATATTTAAGGGTGAGAAGCTCTCAACTGGGTTTGATGCAAGGAATGCCTTCCTCAATTTCAAATCAGTAGGTGGCGTAGTGAAGTCAGTGTAATCAATTTTGATGTTGTCTCTCTCGTCTATGGGAATTGATGATAATGCTCTTGACAATAAAAGTACCAGGAGTGGACGAACCTTCTTACCTTCTGCCTCAAAATAGTAACCAGTTGCACGGTTTAAGATCGGGTGCCCAGAGCTAATCAATCCCATAATGTTTTTGGCCAACGTGTTCATTTCGTTTGAAACAAGTGATATCGGATTGTTCAACAGTAGTTTAGGAGTTACCAACTTGCTAACTGTAGCCAAAGCGATTCCAAAAGAAGAAGACGACTTTGGATTGTATGATCTATGGGAAATGCGAACTAATCGTCTCGAAGTATGTCTCAACATCCTTATTCAGATTTGTAACTGAGTATAAATAAAATAAACTTAGAGAGTGTTCTCTTATTTACGTATTCCTGTTTATTTGGGAATACCTCTTAAAAACTTGATTTCCCTCTCCCATATTCTCGAGAAATAGAATATTGCATTAGCTTTCGGGCCCTTAAAGAAGGAATTTCCGCACTAAAAAATGTAGAAATTGAACAACGGGCCAAAAATACATGCATTAAGGAAAAAAAACTGAAAATTTCCTGCAGTCGCATCAAAAAGCTGTTTTTTTCTAATTCAGTCTGACATGATCAATATTGAGTTTACGTTAAGGCGAAGATAACCATATTATTAGAGGTAACTAATTGATATAGACAGCATATATTAGAACATTGTAATGGGCTCAGATAGTGAAATTGGAGGAAGTTCTTTTTGGTTATCATGTGTTAAGAACGTTTTTTCAAGAACTTTAAAAGCATCGAACCATGTTCCACGTCATGTTGGATTCATTATGGATGGGAATAGAAGATATGCCAAGAAAAGAGAAATGGCAGTAAAGGATGGCCATGAAGCTGGGTTTCTAAGCATGAGTAAAATCCTGGAACTGTGTTACGAAGCAGGAGTTGATACTGCAACCGTATATGCATTTTCCATTGAAAATTTCAAGAGAAGTTCACATGAGGTCGACGCATTAATGACTTTAGCTAAACGTAGAATTAGTCAATTGACGGAAAATGGTAAATTGGCTGACCAATATGGGATACGTATTAGAATAGTGGGTGATTTATCATTGTTGGATGAAGATGTCTTAAGTGATATGAGATCTGCAACTGAGAGGACAAAAAATAACACTAGAGCCACTCTGAATATCTGTTTCCCATACACAGGTAGAGAAGAAATAATACATTCCATGAAGAGCATAATCTCTGATGGTATCGAGAGTGATACTATAAATGAAAACACAATTGAATCACATTTATATACAGGCGGTTTACCACCTTTGGATTTACTGATAAGAACTAGTGGTGTATCCAGATTAAGTGATTTTATGTTGTGGCAAGTATCAAATAAGGGCGTCGTCATCGAATTATTAGATTGTCTATGGCCAGAATTTGGCCCCATGAGAATGGCATGGATTTTATTGAAATTTGCATTCAAGAAGTCATATTCCAATGAACATCTTATTTTAGAGGAAGGCAGTGAAGTCGAAGGTTCTCCTTTTGAAAAGAAGTTACAATAGATTACTGCATTAGAACACACACGCATTTATTTTATTTATCCATACATATCCTTAGATATAAAGGTATATGAACACTGTATTAAACGGTTTTATTTTTTCTGTATTTTGTATCCATAGACACTACAAACATTTTGTCTTCAAGCTTCCTGTAGAATAGATTTATTTTGGTTAGATTTGTTGAACAAATGAAATTCTCGTTCATGGCACCTCTCTATCTAAGTTCTTAAAGATTTCCACACATTTCAAAATCGATGCGATCATATCACTGTAAATATTGCAGCTTGCACATAATATCGTGTTTCTAACGTACATTTAAACTGCAAGCTCAATTAACACCTATCGCATGGTTTATGCTTATCATTTGTAAAATATTAGAATTTTCAATCCTTTCTTCCCTTCTTTGCATTACAAATTAAATTTCATCGGATTTGTATAATTTTTAAACCTCGGTAACCGCGCACAATATCTAGATTATAAAATAAGTATAAGTTAAACGGTAGAAAATTAAAATCTTACAACGTCACATGATATATTTTGTAAAAACAAAATATATATAGATTCCTTAATCATTTGTTTTGTAGTGTTCTGGTTCACCTGAACAATATTATATAAATATTTTAATTGTTGAAATTATTCTTGAATTATTCTGTAATTGTTTGGATTCCATTTTTATTCTAAAGGTTTTATTTTAATTTGTATACGAATTATACTTAAATTTCTCCTCATGGATTTCAGAATCCACAAAAGAACATATATAATTTTATACAAACATGTATGTGCACCTACTTCCTATTTATATAATTTCATTTCTCGATCCTATTACATTATTTATCCTTGCGCTTCAGCTTCCACTAAT
>JAJMCG010000213.1:0-14414 GCA_030572895.1 Jamesozyma jinghongensis
TCGACATGACCGATGACGACGACGTTAACGTGAGACTTCTCCTTACCCATTTTGTTATTGGTTGTTGTGTGGTATATTTAAAAAAGAGAAGAGAAGAAAATAACAAGAAAATACCAAAAGAACTAAAGCAAAAGAAGACAAGGGAAAGAAATAGAGATGAGATTGATACAAAGATACAGTTAATATTTATACCAAATTACCACCTCAAGGAATCAGACACAATCACAGAACGGCGAAGAAAAATTTTCACTTTTAGAGACCACCTCAACGTGAAAAAACCTTGATAGATTTCTCATTTTGTACGAGCAGTTAAGGCAGTTTTGTTTACCGGATTCGGAAATGTGTGCCTTTAAAGGGAAATCTTCCTTAATCGGGAAATTGATTGCGGAGCACGTTTGCGATATTTTCAAAAATGCTGGAACTTTTGTGTAGAAATTGAAAAAAATTGGAATTAATTGTATGGTGGGTGGGTTGATAATGCATGTTTGGGTGTACGTCTTGAAAAACAGTCACTGGTAAGTTTGTGTTTTTTTTAAAGGATGAGCGAGTTCTGCTGACTTCCTTTTCTGTCATGAGTTTGTTTTGCTGTCAAAATCTTGCGCACATATTGCTGCAGAAGAAGTGGCTACGACAGCAATCCGGTAAACGTATATAAGGAGGACGACTCTTCTGCTTTTAACTCAATTTATCCCTCCTTGATCCTAACATAATACAAATAAATTATATTAATTAAATTAATTCACATCAAATAAATTATATCAAAAATGTCTAGTGAAAAGTGTACCAAATGTCAAACTTGTGGTTCTCCATGCAAATGCGTAGATGGCAAGTGTATCTGTGAAAATTGTGCCCATAAGGAACAATCATGCAAGTGTGAAAAGGGTCAATGCAAATGTGAAAAGTGTTCCAAGGGACAAGAATGTTCCGCTAAGCACGTTTGCAAAAAGTGCGGCGGTGTCTGTAAGTGCGAAGATGGTAAGTGTCAATGTGAACCTGGTAACTGTAAGTGTCAAACTTGCAAGTGTGAAGGTGGTTGTTCTTGTACTGAATGTGCAAACGGTAAGGAATGTTCTGCTAAGAAGGAATCCCATTGTGAAAAGTGCGGCGGTGTCTGTAAGTGCTCAAAGGGTTCCTGTGGTTCCAACTGTTGTTAAATAACCGTTACTTGTCAACAACAGTTCAATTAAAAGACTATATGGAGTTTTACTTTAGTCTTATATTATATTTAAAACTTATATTCGCATACAGGCATTTATATACTTATACAGCTCTGTTCTAATATTATTTATATTTTTTGAAACATACTTTGGTTTGTTATTGTTTAGTTCTTGAGACTGTCATGCTGTACTACAAGGGTCTACATGGATTATTTCTACAACTGCATTTATTTTAAATACAAAGTTGATGTGTAGACTCGCTATTGTAGACGTTGTCGCACTGGGAGTGTAAAAATAAGGTCGAGCATTTAGAGAGGCTTGTCACAAGTAGATAGACTATTATATAGCAAATCGATGATTGAGTAACTATTAGATGTGAAGGCCAAAAAATCATTTGTAAGATTGAAGGATATAGACATGATATCGAAAATGAATATATAAGATTCCGGTAGTTAACAATGGGTGAAGAAAGATATCCCAATGATAAACAGAAAATATTTTCCAGGGACAAGTAGAATATTCGAAAACAACTGTATTGTTCATACTAGAGCATTATATGTCGGAAATGAACATTTAAAATTTCGAATAGGTAAATGTGGTTGCAAAATGTAACAATAGGAACACAAAATATAAAATGTGGTTTTAAAAGATGCGAGTGAATAACAATGTGGTCTTCAGGCAACGTTCATATTATAGACAGGAGATATATTATTGATGGTAGGATATCCTGAAGTGTATAAAGGAAAAGAATTATAGATTCGCTTTAATTACGACTTTCCTTCTCATTTATTCATTTTTATACATATTTTATAATACACCAGGGACCAATATAAAAAAATCTATTAGCAACAACTCAAACTTATCAGCAATTACTTCTTAAAATCTTAATGAGAACCGTACAGACCAAGGTTTCTGTAACACCAATATTTATATATATTTTTGTTCAATTTAATTCTGATTACTCAAAACCAGGACTTCAGTTCCAACGTATTTTCAAATTAAACTATTTTTAGTAGTATTTAAAGGACAATACATACATAATGTAACTAATATGAGTTATTATCGAATAATATAACAATTTTCCAGAAGACGCTAAATTTGGTCATCAAGTAAACATCACCTTCCAAAATTATAATTATTATCTGATATAGTGTAACGGCGATCACATCACGCTTTCACCGTGGATACCGGAATTTGACTCCCCGTATCGGAGTTTTTTTGGTAACTTTGTATTGACTTTTTATTATTAAGGCAAGGAGACAGCTAATTCATCAGTCAGTTTTATAGTTTATTTAAATGAGAACTTGAGCATTAAAGAAAGAAGTGAAAATTTATACTTTTTAAAAATACTAATTTATTGAAAATTTAAAAATACATTAGTTAATCCTGTCAACTTTATATCATAAACTTAAATCATTATTAAAATTGTAAATTTGAAAAGACCCAATAAACCCAACTGTTGAACTCTTACATTTTTAGGATTGTTAGTGCAAGAATGCTAGACCATGGAAAATTTACCACTGAAACAATAGAAATGACAGATGGTAAAAATTTTTACTTATAATTGAATAGGCCTGTACAACATCATCTGAGTGCTACTGGTTCATCTGTGAAGTATATTAAACTGTCCAAATTGAGACGTATATAAGTAGCAAAAAATAACGTCAATAAATATTAGACTGTCACACATTATGCATATTTTAATTTTGTTTATTGTAAAAAAGTGAAAATATTTATCTGTATATTATTCACTATTTGAAATGACATCTATCACGTCTAGCTATAAAGCCAAATATGCTCACCCACAAGAAATTCACTTAGACCAACATTTGTACTTTATCCTACTTGAATTAGCTTAGATACAAATATGTCTTTTCAAAAGGTTTTTTTATTATTTCGGTTTTACATATGCTTGTTTTTTTAAAATTTGGCTAGACCCACATTAAGGGAACACCCATTCAAACATTAACCCTTCGTATCTAAAAATTCAACTTCATTAATGTTAGTATATACGGAGGAGTAATAATTTTATTGCCGTTCAAAAGAAATTATATCAATAGGATTGTCAGAATGTTCAGTCACGATTTAGGGGGTAGTAATGGAGAATTTTAAATATAAATAGCCACATATTATCATTTGTAATTAATCCTATCTGTTCAATCCCAACATCTGTTAATCCAAAGAAAAATGTCAAAATTTACTGATTTAGATAAGTTGGCAATTAACACTTTAAAGGTTCTCTCTGTTGATCAAGTATCCCAAGCTAATTCAGGTCACCCTGGTGCACCACTTGGTCTCGCACCTACAGCTCATGTAATTTGGAAACAGATTCATTTGAATCCTGACAACCCGAACTGGATTAACAGAGACCGCTTTGTTCTCTCAAATGGTCATGCTTGTGCTTTATTGTATTCATTATTACATATTTCTGGGTATGATTTCACAATTGATGATTTGAAACATTTCAGACAATTGAATTCCAAGTGTCCAGGGCATCCCGAATTTGAACTATCTGGAGTCGAGGTTACTACTGGTCCTCTGGGTCAAGGGATCTCCAATGCTGTTGGTTTAGCCATAGCACAAGCCAATTTTGCTGCTACCTATAATAAACCAGATGACAATATGATTCTATCTGACTCTCACACTTTTGTCATCCTGGGTGATGGGTGCCTACAGGAAGGGGTATCTTCTGAAGCATGTTCTTTAGCGGGACACTTACAATTGGGGAATTTGATTGCTATTTATGATGACAACCATATTACTATTGATGGTAGCACCAAACTTTCCTTCTGTGAAGATGTATTAAAAAGATATGAAGCTTATGGATGGGGTATACTTACTGTCTCTGATGGGGATAATGACTTAGACTCTATTGCAAAGGCCATTGAAGTTGCCAAGTCTCAGAAGGACAAACCAACAATCATTAAGATAACAACTACAATCGGTAAAGGCTCTAACAATGCTGGTACCGCTTCAGTTCACGGTTCACCATTGAAACCAGATGATGTCAAACAATTGAAGACAACCCTTGGATTTGATCCAGAGAAGTATTTCGTTGTACCACAAGATGTTTATGATTTCTACAAAAAGGAAATTGTTGAACCTAATAAGTTACTTAACGACGAATGGGACAAGAAGTTTCAAATGTATCAAGAAATGTATCCAGAATTAGGAGCTGAGGTAAAGAGAAGGCTTGAAGGTAAATTACCAGAAAACTGGAGTTCGAAATTACCAATTTACACTGCAAATGATTCAGAGATGGCCTCTAGAAAGTTGTCTGAAATTGTATTGGAAAACATCCATTCTGAATTACCTGAATTGATCGGTGGTTCTGCAGATTTGACTCCATCCAACTTAACGAGATGGAAAGGGGCAGTTGATTTTCAACCTCCTTCTACCAATTTGGGTAGTTTTGAAGGTAGATACATTAGATATGGTATTAGAGAACATGGGATGGGCGCCATCATGAACGGCATCTCTGCATTCGGCGCAAATTACAAACCATATGGTGGCACATTTTTGAATTTTGTGTCATATGCTTCTGGTGCCGTCAGGTTAGCCGCTTTGTCAGGCCATCCTGTCATTTGGGTTGCTACTCATGACTCCATCGGTCTCGGCGAAGATGGTCCAACCCATCAACCTATTGAGACTTTAACTCATTTAAGGGCGATTCCAAACTTGCACGTATGGAGACCGGCTGATGGTAACGAGACTTCAGCTGCATTTAAAATGGCAATTGAATCCAAACATTCGCCAAGTATTATCTGCCTTTCTAGACAAAATCTACCACAATTAGCTGGTTCATTCATCGAGAATGCTTCAATGGGTGGTTATGTAATTTCTGATGCGCCATCACCAGATATCATCTTAGTATCTACTGGTTCTGAAGTTCATATTTGTATTGAAGCAACTCATATGTTACACAAGGGTGGTAAGAACTCAATTAAAGCTAGGGTTGTCTCTATGCCAGACCTCACAACCTTTAATAAGCAGACCAACGAGTACAAGATGTCTGTCTTTCCAGATAATGTTCCAATTCTGGCAGTCGAAGTAGCTCACACATCTGGGTGGGGCAAATACTCCCATGAACAATTTGGTATTGATAGATTCGGGGCATCAGGTAAAGGTGCTGATGTCTACAAGTTCTTCGATTTTGTTCCTGAGGGAATCGCCAGAAGGGCAAGAGAGACTGTCAAGTTCTACAGGGATAAGACAGTTTACTCTCCATTTAACAAGGCTCTCAAGAACACCAATGTTTATGACTAATCTTAATATTACTACTTAATTCTGTTCAATAATATGTATCTAGCTAGCAGTTTAACTACACATTTTTTTCAGTTACAGTGCAAAAAAAGAGTCGTCATTTGTTTTCCCGGCGGAAATTCGGTCTACAATGATTCATTTAGCAAATTCCAGCGGATTGGTCAAAAAATAAGAGACCACGCATTATGGTGGGTGACTCAGCAGGACTGCGTAGCCAACCAAGATCGATCCTACAGGGCATTTGTATACTAACCGGTAGTACGATGGCATCTATATATAAAGCTAGTCAATCTTGAAAGAAAGATCTTGACAGTTTGTTCTAAAGGCAGGTAACAAAAACAGAAACTACAATGTCCACCGAACAAAGCTGGATACAGCTACTTCACAACCCTACTTTGACTGTCTTACCAAATGACTTTTTACCTCCCCAACAAGAACTATCCTTTAAGCAACAAGAGCTTTCTATCCAGATCCCACAACTGGACTTACCAAACGATCAATTACCAGATAAGCAGTCAGTCGCCTTAAGTGTGTGGGCTGCCTTAATTTATAGACTATCCGGGGATGATGACATTGTTTTATATATTTCTCAAAATAGGGTACTAAGATTTACAATTCAACCAACTTGGTCCTTCATTCAGTTATATGAATTTATCAGCAATGAACTGTCTGACATTTCGACCAGATTCCCAAATTCTGAAAATATTTCTTTTGATCATTTGTCTGAAATCATTCAATCTGCCAATAATTTAGAAAAACCACCTCAATTATTTCGTTTGGCTTTCTTATACAATCAAGATGACTTTAGTTTAGATATGTTTGCCAATCATCCATTGGATATCGTCCTAAATTTGCAGTCTTCAAATAATTCCAATTACACCCTGAACATCATCTACAACAATCTATTATATTCACAAGATAGGATTGAAATATTCTCTAACCAATACGTTCAATTTATATCCAGCGCATTAGAAACCCCATCTACTTGCATAACTAAAATATCATTAGTTACTCAATCATCTAAAGATATATTACCTGACCCAACCAGGAATTTAGGTTGGTGTGACTTTGCGGGATGTATTCAAGATATATTTCAAGATAATGCTGACAAGTTTCCAGAGAGAACCTGTGTTGTAGAGACTGGCTCTGATGACTCCCAATCAAGAACTTTCTCTTACCAAAATATCAACCGCGCTTCCAATATCGTGGCTCATTATTTAATTGGTACTGGAATCCAAAGAGGTGACGTTGTAATGATCTATTCATCAAGAGGTGTCGATTTAATGGTCTGTGTGATGGGTGTATTGAAAGCTGGTGCTACATTTTCTGTCATCGATCCCTCATACCCTCCCGCAAGACAAACAATTTATTTGGGGGTTGCTAAGCCAAAGGGGCTGATTGTTATAAGGTCTGCAGGTCAACTGGATCAATTAGTAGAAGATTATATAACCAATGAACTAGATATTATATCTCGTATTCCATCCATCGCTATCCAAAACGATGCTACTATCCAGGGTTCCACTGAGGTCAATGATGATCCACTTTCTGAGTATATTCATTTACAAGACACTAGAACAGGCGTTGTAGTTGGTCCAGATTCCAACCCAACTCTATCCTTTACCTCCGGCTCAGAAGGTATCCCAAAAGGTGTTCTTGGTAGACATTTCTCTTTGGCTTACTACTTCAATTGGATGTCTCAAAAATTCAACCTATCATCATCCGACAAATTCACAATGCTAAGTGGTATTGCTCATGATCCGATCCAAAGAGATATGTTTACACCACTATTCTTAGGTGCTTCACTTTATGTTCCAACTGAAAATGATATTGGTACTCCAGGTAAATTAGCTGAATGGATGAGTAAAACCGGTTGTACTGTTACACATCTAACTCCAGCTATGGGTCAATTGTTAACTGCCCAAGCAACTACCTCTATCCCAAAGTTACATCATGCATTCTTTGTTGGAGATATCCTAACCAAGCGTGATTGTTTAAGACTACAAACTTTAGCTGAAAACTGTCGAATTATCAATATGTATGGTACAACAGAAACTCAACGTGCTGTTTCTTATTTTGAGGTACAATCAAGAAGCGAAAACCCATTATTCTTGCAGGATTTGAAAAACGTCATGCCTGCTGGTAGGGGTATGTTTAATGTTCAATTACTTGTAGTTAACAGAAATGATAGAACTCAAATTTGTGGTGTTGGTGAAGTAGGTGAAATCTATGTACGTGCTGGTGGTTTGGCTGAAGGTTACAGAGGCTTACCTGATTTAAATAAGGAGAAATTTATCAACAACTGGTTTGTAGAAAATGGTAACTGGGATAGTTTGAGTGAAAAGGCTAAAAACAAACCATGGAGTGAATTTTGGTCTGGTCCAAGGGATAGGATGTACAGAACCGGTGATTTAGGTCGTTATTTACCTAATGGTGACTGTGAATGTTGTGGCAGAGCTGATGACCAAATTAAGATCAGAGGCTTTAGAATTGAATTAGGTGAAATTGATACTCACATATCTCAACATCCATTGGTTAGGGAGAATATTACTTTAGTTCGTAAGAATTCTGATAATGAGCCAACTTTGATTACTTTTATGGTCCCAAGATTTGACTTACCAGATGAATTAGCCAAATTCCAAACTTCAGTTCCGGACGCTGTTGCCAACGATCAAACTGTCAGTGGCCTGTTAGGGTTTCACTTGCTGGCACAAGATATTAAGCAGTTCTTAAAAAAGAGATTAGCAAGTTACGCTATCCCATCCTTAGTTGTTGTATGGAATAAGTTACCATTGAATCCAAATGGTAAAGTTGACAAGCCAAAATTGCAGTTTCCAACTCAGAAACAATTGACCTTAGTTGACTCTTATGCTACTACTGAAATTGATGATTCTGAATTTTCTCCAGAAGAGCGTGAGGTTCGTGATTTATGGTTAAGTGTCTTACCAACCAAACCAATATCTGTGTCTGCCGAAGATTCCTTCTTTGACTTAGGCGGTCACTCTATTCTTGCCACCAAGATGATATTCATTTTGAAGAATAGATTAAATGTTGATTTGCCGCTGGGCACCATTTTTAAGTATCCAACAATTAAAATGTTTGCTGCTGAGTTAACTAGAATTAGAACATCTGGTAACAATATTGGAACTTCCTCAGTTTCAACTACTGAGTATTACGATGATGCCAAGAAATTAGTTGGAACTCTACCTGCCTCATACCCATCTCGTAAACCATTTGAAATTAATGAAACTCAGACAATTAATGTCTTTGTTACTGGAGCAACTGGTTTCTTAGGCTCTTACATAGTTGCTAACTTACTAAACCGTTCCAACGCATGTACTACATTCAAGATATTTGCCCATGTTCGTGCTAAAGATGAACTTTCTGGTCTGGAACGATTAAAAAAAGCTGGTACTACATATGGTACCTGGCGCGAGAAGTTTGCAAACTCCATCGAGGTTGTTTTAGGTGACTTATCTAAATCTCAATTTGGTTTAACGGATGATAAATGGTCAAGATTAACAAATGAGATTGATATAATCATACACAACAGTGCCTTAGTTCACTGGGTTTTTCCATACTCTAAGTTAAGAGATGCTAATGTTATTTCTACTATTAATGTTATGAATTTAGCAAGTGTAGGTAACCCAAAGTTCTTTGATTTTGTTTCCTCTACCTCTACTTTGGATACCGACTACTACTTCAATTTATCTGACGCCTTGGTTCAAGATGGCAAAACTGGTATTCTTGAATCTGATAACTTATTAGGCTCATCAAAAGGTCTCTCTGGCGGGTATGGTCAATCTAAATGGGCTGCCGAATATATAATAAGACGTGCTGGTGAAAGGGGTCTACGTGGTTGTATTGTTAGACCAGGTTATGTCACTGGTTATTCCCAAAATGGTTCCTGTAATACAGATGATTTCTTGTTAAGATGTTTAAAGAGTGCTGTCCAGTTAGGTAAGATTCCCGATATTTCGAACACTGTCAACATGGTCCCAGTCGATCAAGTCGCACAAGTTGTTGTTTCTACATCTTTAAATCCACCAATGGAAACGGAATTTGCTGTTGCCCATGTTACTGCGCATCCACGTATCTTATTCAAAGATTACCTATATTGCTTGAAGCAGTATGGTTATGATGTTGAAATAGAGAGCTACGATGCCTGGAAGAAGTCATTGGAGGTTTCTGTCATTGAAAAGAATGAGGACAATGCCTTATATCCATTGCTACACATGGTTCTAGATAATTTGCCAGAGAGCACCAAGGCTCCTGAATTAGATGATAGGAATGCTGTTGCCTCCCTGACAAGAGACAGTACTTGGTCTGGTATTGATAGATCAGCCGGTATGGGAGCCACACCTGAACAGATTGGTATCTACATTTCCTTTTTGAACAGAGTTGGCTTCCTTCCACCACCAACTTCTGTTGGTGAACCATTGCCTGGTATTACTTTGTCAAAGGAGCAAATTAGTTTAGTTGCTTCTGGTGCTGGTGCTCGTTCCAGTTCCGCTGCTGCTTAAATATATAATGAAACCTTTCTAACTTACAAACCGTATTAATTTTTTATCTTTATATAATTGTTAAAAATTCTAAACCATTTTTTACCCATTAATTGTTAAACAAGAATTGAAGATCTGCAGGTGTCAATCTACTAATTGCAGCTTCATCTTGATTGATAGTAGCATGAATCATATTGGCCTTTTTTTCCTGAAGTTCAATAATTCTTGATTCAATACTATCTTCAATACAGAATCTAGTAATCTTGACTGGTCTATATTGACCAATTCTGTGAACTCTATCACCACTTTGCCATTCCACACTCGGATTCCACCATGGATCCAATATAAAAACCTGAGATGCTTCGCATAAATTTAATGCAACACCACCAGCCTTTAAACTAACCAAAAAAACCTCAACCTCAATATTGTTCATAAAATATTTAATGGTTTGATCCCTTTGTGTTGGTGACATACTACCCTGCAATTTGACGGTCTTAAAGCCTGCCCTCTTTAATCTCCATTCAACTAAATCCAACATACTGGTAAACTGAGAGAAAACAATGGATTTAATCGTTCTCACAGGACTTCTCAATTTGTACAATTCTTCGACTAATGCTTCAATTTTTGTTGAAGATTTCCAAGTACCCTTTAGATTCAACCTACTTACGATACTTTGTTTTTTAAATGCTTCCTCATCTACTTCTAATGATGGTTGGGATAAATCTATACTTAGGCCAATATGACACACGGGACAAGTTAAATTTTTATCATTCTCGATGAACGATTCAACGTAGTCCTTAATACACATACGACAGAATTTGTGATGGCATTTGGACTCAATTGGTTCTTCAGCCTCATCGTCACATAACTGACATACAATGACTCCGTCTGTTTCAGATAACCCAGTTTTAAACCTTTTAAGCACCAAATCGGGATGATCAGCTAATTGTCTCATTCTAGTAATTAGGGAGAAGATATTAGCATAATTGTTTAGGACGACACCTTCTTCCACATAAGAATTATATTTTCTTTGAACATCAGAGTAAAGACTTCTATAAAGATCTTTCTCCTCTTCATTAAAATAATCACGTCTTACTGTTACAATTCTTGGTGGCAAACCTAAATCATCTGCACGTTCCACTTTAGTTCTTCTCAACATAATATTTTTTAATAATGCTTGAATATTTTGGAAGGATTCTAAACCTGGTCCCTCAACACCAAATTTCTGAATATTCTTTAACATAAAATGATTGAAGAAATTCGTATGTTGCATAACGACATGTGTACATCTGTCACAATGCATATGATCCGAGAATTTCCATTCCTTTGAAGAACAGTCACATTTGGTACAGAAATATTTGGAGAATGGTTCAATATTTAAGAATCTAATTAATGAATACATTTCACCAATTCTATTCTGTAATGGGGTACCACTTAAACACCATCTCTTTTGAGTTCTTAACATATTCACTGCCCTGGCTGTGTTACTTTGACGGTCCTTGATGTTGTGAGCTTCATCTAAGATAACTCTATAAAAATTCAAATTATGCAAGGCAGATGGCTCCTTAACCAAACCATTCTTCCTTTTGAACCCATAAGTTTGTTTTCTGAATACAGACTCTAGGACAGAATAAGTTGTCAACACGACATCATATGGTGCTAAGTCTGCAACATTAACAGTCTTTGAGGCACCATGGTACAAGTAAATCTTTAATTTACCATTAGTGTGCTGATCGATTTCATTTTTCCACTGCATCAAGGCCACAGTGGGTGCTACGACAAGAGATGGTCTCTTTTCCAAATCATTCATCAATAAAGCAATCGTTTGGATTGTCTTACCCATCCCCATCTCATCAGCTAACACACCACCCGCATACTTACTATCTTCTTGAGCCAAAAGCCAATGCAACCCTTCTAGTTGAAAGGGTAACAGTTTGATAGACATCCCATTTGGTTGATCGGCTCTGATTGGCACATACTCCGGAGCATTCTTCAAATTTGGAAACACTTCTTTGATTTCTGGATGATTCTCAAAGAGTCTAGCTGTGTTACGTTCATAAGGAGTAATCTTTGGTGGTCTACGTTTCTTTGCTGGCGTCTTCCGTTTCTTTGCAGGTGTCTTACGCTTGTTAGTCAGAGGCTCATCGTCATCGGACTCACTCTTGATCTCTACAATCACATCTTGCTCGTCCTGCTCACCCTTAACTACTTCCTCGTACTCCGAATCTTCTTTAAATGGGGTAGCTTCATCGGATACGAAATCCTTATCATCTACATCTCCGTCAGTTTGTTCTTCCACCTTGATAGTTTCGGAGTCACTAATTTCATTATAGCTAACTTTCTTCCTGGAGCTTCTAGTACGTCTCCTACGTATAAACCCCCCTTCTTCCATAGCTATATATCTTTATTATCTATAGGTTTAATTTGTTTGCCACTGAGATGAGTTTCAAATTATGTAATAAATGAATCATCATCACCCTGGGAAACAAAATGAAAAATCGTTCCGTCATTAAAGATGCGTACAAATTGTCGATTATTACATAAGGTGTCTATTATACATTATATGTCCACTCTACTCGGTCTCCACTATCTGGTTGAGAAACTCTTTGATCTGTGAGAATACAGCCTCCTTCGTTGTGTCGTTCACCATGTCTGAGGTGATGTTAGTAAAAGTATCTTGTGTGGGGGATGTTGATGATGGGTACATACTTAAAGCCTGGGGTTCGATCTTTGCGAGAATCTCGCTGTAGGTGGCTGTATTATTTTGGTTGATCTCGTTTAGGGTGATACCTCTGACGTGATCTATCCAACCATCCTGCAGCAGTTTCTCATTGAGGGAGTTAGATATTCTAGTAACAATAATTGTGTGTTAGTAAATATAATAGAGGATGCTAACTTAGTAAGTAAAAAAAAGGTGCATACTTCTCGTAGGCACCAGATTCGACAAGGTGCTTCTGGATCTGTGCCTTGATGTCGTTACTCATGCTGCTGATGTCTATAATTGTTGGTTACTTGCACTGTGAATGAGATCTACGATCAGTTTTTTTACGGAAACAGTAAGGGCAGTTTTTTTCTTAGTCGAGAGTAAAATTCCAGATGGTTTTACTTTGTACAATTAAAGTTTGAAGTGTATTGTATTGGCATATGTTTTCCTCTAATGTCGTTAAAGAGCCATATTAGGGTCATTCTCACACTTAGAGTTACAACAAGAGCGTTTTCTGCAATGAGTGTCGTCAAGGGCAAGCCTGAACAAGCGAAGTTTTTATCCTCCAAACCAGTCACCAGTCCAGATGAATGTAAATGGATCGGGCTAAATAAGTTAACCTATTTGGATCCCAACGGGAACACCAGGGAATGGGATGCTGCAGTACGTAAGACTAGAAATTCAGGGGGTGTTGATGGGATCGGAATGTTGGCTATCCTTAAATACAATGACGGTAGACCTCATGAAATCCTTCTTGAGAAACAATTTAGACCACCTGTGGAGGGTGTTTGTATTGAGGTACCAGCAGGGTTGATTGATGAGGGTGAAACTATTGAGACCGCTGCCTTGAGAGAATTAAAGGAAGAGACAGGTTTTGTTGGTAAGATTGTGCATGCAAGTCCAATTATTTATAATGATCCAGGTTTCACAAACACAAACATGTCTCTATTGACCGTTGAAGTCGACATGTCTCTACCAGAAAATATGAATCCAATGACCAAGCTAGAGGATAACGAGTTTATCGAATGTTTCAAGGTCCCATTAAAGGATTTCCCTGAAGTCATGGAAGACTTAGCTAAACAAGGCTACAAATTAGATGCTCGTATTCAAAATGTCGCACAAGGTGTAATGTTAGCTAGGCAATATCGTTTATAGATGATTTATGTTTATAATTTATTCTTTATTTATGTTAAACTATCACACGTGCCCTTTGGAACAAATGTTATTTGAGCTGCGCTAGAAGGGATAAACATATATGTCCAAAGAATACCCTCCTGATCAATAAGAAGATATACTAATGCTATATATTGATAGGGATACATGTTTCCCAATATGTATTCACAGCCGAATACAATAAGCGAAATTTCATGGTTGTAAATAAACCTGAAGTTAGCGGCCCCATTAATTGAAATCGAATCAACTGGCAATGATTAACAATGGGATCCCATAGAGTTTCATAATAATTCCAAATCTAGTATTAACTCAGATTAGCAAAAAATATCGACAACTGCAGGATTTGAACATGCGCGGGCAGAGCCCAACAGATTTCAAGTCTGTCGCCTTAACCACTCGGCCAAGTTGCCAAATATATATAATTCAGAGGAAAGTGCACAGGTATTCACCCCAGTTTTATACAAAACACTTTAGATATCCATACTGAAGTTCATAATAATTATTCTGTAATTGTTTGGATTCCATTTTTATTTCTAAAGGTTTTATTTTATTTGTATACGAATTATACTTAAATTTCTCCTCCTGGATTTCAGAATCCACAAAAGAACTTATATAATT
>JAJMCG010000214.1:0-14343 GCA_030572895.1 Jamesozyma jinghongensis
TTCCATGCTCTAATATTCTTGCACTAACCATCCTAAAAATGTTAGGGTTCAACAGTAATATATTGCAGATATATGATAAGATGTGATATTGCTAATTAGACAGTTCATATAAAAGCTGATATGTTTTTTTAACTTATATACCCTTCTATATCTTTATACTTACAGACTCCTTTGCACTTAATGAGAGGGAGGAGCTCTGATGCCACTAAAGGACGCATAGTCCTAGTTGTCAGTACTCAATATACCATATAAAATCCTGCTCCTTAACATTCCAACATGTTTATATATTATAAAAAATTAAGAAGATTTATCCGTATATTAATAATTACTTGAAATCACTTCAACTACAACTACCTATAATGCCAATCATGCTCAGCCACAAGTTCATCTCTTAGATTATCAACGTCTTTTTCCGAAATAAATATTTTGGTGCGTCATTTAGTATGTTAAAAATCAGATTGAAGTACAATTGTTCAGCATTGTTGTATATTCTGGATAAATTACTCTGACGTAGGTCAATTTGGCTAAACATTTTCTATGAGTAACAATCTCAGATTGTTTAATTATATCTACCTAATTTTGTTGAATAATCTTAGAATCATAATCCTTATCTAGTTAATCAAGCAACTTAAACGTGAACAACATAGTAGTTCGAAATCAGCTCGAGTATAGGATGTAAATCTGATAGTATTGAAGTAATAAAAAATCCAGTTGCTTGACTTTACCTTATCCGTAGAATTGCCACTCCTTACCCAATGAGTCCTTGTCAATACAAATAGACCACTTCTAGGTCCTTTCCTTGGAAGAAGCAAAAGAGTTTTGCCATAAAATAGCCCACAGAGACTCCCTTTTTAGGGAATATGCAAAGAAATGGTTTGTTTCGTGAAAGAATTACAATTTTAAATTGGAAAATTCGTGAGATTTATTTTTCTAGGGGGGCTGACAGAAAGGCATTCAATCAGTGAGAAAAGAAATATAGTAACTCATAGAAAGGCAGTTAAAAATTACAATCATCAGTAAAATCGAATGCAGAAAGCTCGTTTATTTATTTGAACGTCATTACATAGTCGTTTGCAAAAATGATACGGTTGATTAAATCAGAGGTAGGCTCTATTTAAGAAAGCATCATGCATTTCTGTGATGACACGATACAGCTCGCAAAGCCTTTAAACAGTTGGTAATTCCCCTAAGTTGTCATTGATTATACCTAGGAATAAATCAAAGTTGGACTCCAGAAATTGATTTAGCATTTCCTCACCATTAAATGTTGGGGTACTCGCGGGACTTAAAGTGGTTCCTATCGATGGTTTATCATAAAAGTTTGTCTCATCAAACATGAAATCTAGCTGTTTCAATAATTTCACGTTTAACTTTGATAAAGACTCGGGATTCATCAAGTATTTGGAAACAAAATTTGGATTCTTAGTACTGAGACCCCATTTCATATTTAGTTTATTTAATACCCTTTCTGGAATTTCCTTGGTATTGAATGCTCTCTCCCAAAATCTGTTCACTGCTCTTGCTAAACCACCATTATCTATCAAGTATAATAAGTATCTCATTAAAAGAACGCCTTGATAACATCCAAAATATGGGTCCTGGAGTTTCTCTGCGGAGATATCAACAAGTTTTGTAATCTGCATCTTCATATGTGTTAAGTTTGCATTCAATAGAACATCGAATTCCTCGTCATTATTTTTTTGAATATTCAAAAACCCTTGAGATTCTGAATCTTTTTGCATTTTTCTTATTAATGTTTTGTAAGAGAGTCTCAACGTGTAGGTCATTTGAGTCAACCATAATTTTGCCACAATAAATACAACAAATTTGTTAACAGAATATTCATGTTTCCCCAATAAAACATTAGAAAAATTACCTTTCAAGTACTCTATAGTTAACGTGATGGTTTGTAGGTATATATCGACACCCTCCAATAGGAACTTATGGTAGTAAAATTCACTTTCTTTAGGGTTTCCTACAGAATTTCCTTCGAAGTAAAATACAAGCTTGTTGTAGATATACATTAAACTCGAAAGACCTAGCAAGTTCATATTTAAGGTTTCCATAGCTTCAATGCTCGTGATATTGATTTCAGCACCTCTCCACTTACTCTCTTTGAGTATCTTTGCGTTTCCTTCAACGTTCCTTAATCTTGAAAGAGGAAACCTTTGGTGCATAAATTCAAGCGTGCTTTTAATGTTACCTAAAATGGCAAACAAGTCCTGGTCCTCTTCTAATGAAGTGCAACTAATCATTAGACGATTGATAATCATATGGAACTGGTACTTATCTTCCTGGATTGAAAATAATCTTTTATCGACCAGTGAATCGGTATCAAGCTTTGAAACGAGTGAAGATATCATATCTGAGGATTCGTTCAAAAATATTTTCAAATAACTTGAGTTCAAACTAGACGAACCACCATTAGAACTCAGCATCTGCAAATTGAATGATTGGAGACCTATCCATAATTTTCTTCTAAAACACATTAGAGAATTTTTTGCTACGGGATCAACGGCATATCTTGTGAACTTTGAGGGTTCCTGGAATAACCCAATAGTAACAGCCAAATTATTTATCGTTTTGAATGTCAATACATTATTGTGAGTAACATCAATATCACGATTCTGTGGATTTAAGAATTCAGCAATTGATAAGTAGAGCAAACAACAAAGAATATTTTCATTGGTAAATTTGAACCCGTTTAATAAAGACAGAAGTTTTTGTGCGAAGATTAACAGTTGACGTGCCGTCTCTAAAGCGTTCGATTTGATAATATGATATTGTTCGGTGCTTAAAGTGGGGCTTCTCAGAGTAATAGATATTATTAATAAGAAAAGAACTAGTGTTTCTAACTTAATTCGGATATTTTGATTATAGACATTGATTTCGTATCTTTTTCCACCATTATTCATTAATATAGTCTCTAATTTCTTTTCAAAGGTGGGGATTTCTATCAGTGGGTAAAATGGATAAATATCTTCATAGAACTTTCTCAGTAATAAATCTATCACATTTTTATCTACCAGAATTATTTCAATCTCCCTGACTAAGGTGTGTAATGAAGATAATAAATTAGGATGCATTGAATCATCTATAGTATAAGTTGTGTTGAAATAATCTAATGGCAATTGATTGGTAACATTCTCACTACTGTTCTCTACCCATTTAAATATAGCTTTTTCTATGAATTTTAAAGGATGTAGCTCTCTTTCCTGATTAGTTAAACGTTCCTCCTCGCGAATGGCTTTCGTTGCAGATATCGTTAGCTGTGGGTCAGGAGTCGGAAAAGTGGATTTGTCTTCAAACGCTTCCATTGGGGTGTTTGTTGACATTTTGGTTAAACGAGATTGTAATTCTGCAATCGTATCACCGTGTAATGTTGCACATAATGCCCGGAGATAAGGATCAGATTCCGCATAACTATGTGATCCAAATGGTAAATCATAATATGTTGTAGATCCATATGATACCAGCATATCTCTAGGATTCCATAATTTCATTTTAACATTATCAATATCTGTAATAGGTATAGGTTGCATTTTTAAAGTTTCAGCACCAATATGAAATTCTGTATTTGAAGGAAAACTCGTTATTGGATCAGGTATTGTGGGTATCACAACATTATTTCTGTAATCAGATGGAGTTCCTGTTGTTTGTGAAGTTTCGGGCGTTAAAAGGTTCATTGGCTTACTGCTGCGTTTTGAATCAATGTGATTCTCATTTGGGGGTGAAGTATTTGGGGAATCTGTTTCATAAATACATAGCCTAGAAGTGTCTCTGCAACGTTTACAACTTGGACGATTTTTATCACATTTTATCTTCTTGCTTTTACAGGCTAGACATACAAAGGACGGTCTTGGTTTTCTAATACTCTTGGGTTGCATTAATAGAAAATACACTGTTATATATATGTATATATACTAGCAGCTGAGTCAATTGTATATATGCTTCGGGTATTCCTGATATATCCTTCTATCAAAGAATATATTCGGTTGTGTTCTTTTGCTAGAATCGCTTGCCAAGTTAAATATGTCAAGTGGTACTTTGCTTAGCAAGCCTTTAAAAAAAAGGCTTAATAAGTGAACCAAGCTACCTATAATAAATTACATGTATGGGTGTAATTTCATCATGCTTAGCAAGAAAAAGATAACGACATAAAAGTTTTACTTAAGCTTGTTTGATATATACAGATCTTTCAATAAAAATTCACCTTGAATTTTAAGCAAGCAAAGCTACCATATTTGATGTTTTTTCATTGAATTCTCAGCTACAAATAAACAAACTTCTTAAGCCGAAGTCTCCTAGAAAAATTTGGGCTTATTAATGATTCATGCAAAAACTCGTACAGTACTCCACATGGATTGTTAACATAATATTCGTGAATCTATTCATTCTTCATCTGAAGCAACTTTTGTAACTTGTTTTTAAAGCCTCGTTCATATATTTAGCATTGAAATATAAATCTTTTTAATAAATTTTTGATCTCCAGACACTTAGCGGCGATTCCAGGTATCTATCTCCTTAGAAGGCTCTCATATTTGAACAGAGTTAGTATATATCCTTAAATGGGATAAGCTATAATTAGATGCCTCTTATAATAATATGAATTACGATAGCAAATATAAAGTAAATTGTCTAGAACATCACGATCACGGCAGTAAATGTGGAGTCCTTGTCAAACCTGAGTTTATATCCTGGAATTTAATAAGGCATCTAGTGTCAGTAAAGCATGCACGGTTTGTAGGCTCAAAAACGTTTAGTGTGGCGGGACACAACAATCTGCCAATTACACTCTTTCTGGTTTGAAATCTAAATTTGAAGCAGTCATTCCTTTGAGAAAAGCTTTGTACAAGTAGGCACGTGAGGTGAGAAGAGAGTTGAATATATTAAAGAAATGTGTTCAAAACTTGGAAAATTTGAAATCGATTGACTAAGAGATATCACTGCCAATGATTTGGGATATTAATGTGAAATCAGATCAGTTCAAGGAGGATTCAAGAATGACAGTTGATACGAGTAGCATTTCGCAAATCTTTAATTGAATGTAAATGAAAACTAAGCTTTTGGATGTTGAGAATATTAGTTTCTTTTTTTTTGGTAAGTTTCAATAGGAGAAAACTGATAATCATCAAACACACGATAACTATTTTGGTGTATCAGATGATATTGAAACTAAGAAACTAAATAAATATTTTATATTTACCTGATCAAGGAACACAAGTAATCAACAGAAAATGCTATGCTGAAAAATTCTCCACTTACATGGTGCGGTAAACAAATAAATCATAATGATTTATTACCAACAGCGTTTTGTCGTTAGCGCAGAGATCTTAAGACACTTTGTAACTCTTTTAAAATTTGCAAGGTGTTACATCAGAGTGTTATTCGGCTATTTTATGGAACGTTCCAGTTAGTACTTTCCATAAGATACCGATGACATCTATCAACGAATAATCCAATTCTCAATTATTTGTGGGCCTTTAAACTGGAAAGTCGGAAGAGAGGAATCCCATCCAATATGTATGCAAATGTAATGGAGAATATACCATCTGAAAATCCGTTATTAGTTGCATATATTGTTGATATTTTGAATCTGAATATATTTCCAGATGTATATCAAGCTAAATGGGGCGAATTTAATTTACTTCACCTGACCTAAACTAGTAGTAATTGAATTTCACAACATCTATAGATATAAATATATATATATATATTGATTACGCTACAGATATACTCCATGGAAAATTATTCCTAATTTACTAGATTACATTTTGTTAGACAACTTTTATCTGCTGAGTCCTACAAAAAGTTATTGGGACCTTTAAGTTACAATTTGCTAGCAGCCGCGGTTTAAGAAAATTATGCTAAATACACATTGAAGTTGAAACCATTCAGTAGTCTTTCGAAGAGAGACAAATTATATGCTACTTTGTTTACAACAAGTTCAAAATCATAGTATGGAAAATGATATTAATTTGCATATACGAAAGGATAATAAATCAAATATATATGATTGAGAAACAACATATAGGCTTTATTAACAAGAAATGCTTACATTAGAAAATAAATATTAATCGAAATAAAACAAAAAGAAACTAGATTGGATTTTATTATTTCGGTATTATCTCATTGCAGATCAATCATTTCGTAATAATAGACCTTCCCAAGCCTTTATTGTAGTTTTACATATAGTGCGCTTTTAAATCCTCGGTAAATTAAGTTTGGACTCTTTTTTCTCGCTTATAAAAGCGACTCTATTAAAATTCTGCCCAGCCACCATCATAATGAATCTTTTTAAAATTCTATGAATAAATGACTTCATTGCTGATTGGAAATGTATGCTCGAAATACAGAATCAATGAAGACATCTAATACTCTGAGATCTACAAACCAAGATCTGCCTAACATTACAACAAAGAAGATTGGTAGAGTCAGTAAGGCATGTATAGTTTGCAGAAGAAGAAAAGTTAAGTGTAATGGTACTCGACCATGTACCAACTGTAATATATCAAGTTTAAAATGTGAATTCGATAATCACAATAGTGTTAAAAGTATTTCGCTCTATAAACAAGAAGAGGAGATCAGGAAAGAACTTAGGGCGTTAACACAATGTGTTCGAAACCTAGAGAATTTGAAATCCATAGAATCACGAAAGATCAAGCCACTTATGGAAGAGTTGAATTCAAAATTGGATGAATTTAGAGATGATTTGAGATTAACACTAAATAATAAAACGGTTTCTAAAGTTGAAGGTAGAAAATCTATAGAGACTGAATTGTTAGAGGTTGATTATGTAAAATTCAATCGTTACGGTAAAATCCCGTTAAGTAAGATGGAAGACAAGCAAGTGGTCAACAGTTACTTTGGTTTATATTCGCCTGTAACTCTATTTTCCGTTGAAGGTTTTGGTTTTGTATTCAAGAAACTTATTGATACAGCTGATGACACTGAGACAAAAAAAACATTCTATCTTTACTTGAAATTCTTTGATATGGGTACGTTTTGTTTTCTTCGAAATGGTGAACAAAAACGATCACCAATTGAATGGTATAAAAACCATATTGCAAAAAATAGGATGAGTAAGAGTAACAAAATGGTAAGGTTGGATATATTAAAGCATATTGCAGAACTGCTTAAGGTTGATGATTATAAAATTAATGAAGACCAAATCTCTGAACCAATTGAAGTACTAAAAGAGATACTTAAATTTTTGCCAATTCAGAGAAAGATGTTTTCTGATTTTGCCAACAGACAGCGGTACGACGATTTTGAAATGGCATTGTTTTTAACTGAGGATTTGATAAACATTCTAGCTTACGAATCCATTCAGAAATTAACATTTCTAGCAATATATGATACCTGCTTGATTGACTACATATTAAAACTGTTAGACGAATGTGAATGGAAACAAGAGATTTTCACAATCAAAAGACTTACAACAACTTTGGTGTCCCGTGCCATCGATTTAAGCCTGGATAGATGGGAGTATAATATAGGGGTATCTGAACAAGCATCCAATTGTAATCGTAAAACATGGTGGAAATGTTATTGGTGGGACAAGTGGTCCGCAGTTATAACTGGTAAAGCATTTTTGATAAATGAGTCTACTGTATCATGTTTGTTACCTACTGAGTGGATGGAAAAAGGAGTAAATGAGAAAATGAATTGTGAAGCACTGCTGGATTCCTTTGATTTTGAAGCAGAACTGTCGCAAGATATTGTGCTCGACTTTAGCCATTATGTTCTGAGCAAAATTATAAAGGAACTATATGGATCGATTTTGCTCAACGAAAAGTTCACCGATTATACAATGTTTTCTGGTAATTATTATGGCGCAAGTCAGAACATAAAGGAAATGCTTTCAGAAAGTGAAAGGGTACTTGGCTTATTGAGGACCTTAACTTTAAAGCTTAAAAAGACATTGATTGATTCAAATGTGAATCAAACCAGTTTTGATCTTTTCCTCCATCTAAAATATACACATGTTACTGCATTAAGTGCAATTGAGAATCTTCTGATGAGAATATCTACATCATGTCATTTTCAAGAAAATGACTTACTGAAAAACACAATTGAAAATTATGCAAATGAAACGGTAACACTTTGTTCAGAGGGCCTGTTAAAGATTATGAATATTGCGAATATGTATGGTGTTTGGAAATTAACCAGATTTACTAGTATCTTTTTAATGAAAATTACCATTTACTGCATAGACCATCCAGGTTGTGATATATTTTATTATATTAATCTGGTTTGTGGAATATTCTCAAGTATTACAGATGTTATAGAATTTGATTTCAATCGTGAATTTCTTTCAAAATATGTTGGGGAACAACAAGCTAATTTGGCACTCATTTTCTCTGCGATCCTGACTCGTATTGTACTACAAATTTATATGAACAAAACAGGTTCCTCTAGAAAGGACCTAATATCAAAAGTCCGAAATTCTAATCCGGCAGCTGCTATTTCCTGTGAATACTTGTTGGATGTATCTTCACGTTATTTTTCACCACTTTTAGAAGATTTGGAAATTAGTGGAATCCATAGAAACGTCCTGCAATCGATTAATGAAATGACAAACTCTCAATTTTTTGCAACTTTCAAGTTGGAGTCTTTGGGGACAGAATCCTCGTCGTCAACACCCCATATTTCAACTCTAACTAAGTTACATGATGATCCGCCCAAAAACTTGATGGCTATTGCTCATTTAGATGAGTTTTTGAATTTTAATATATTCCCAGACGTGTACGAGGCACTCTGGGGTGATATTTCTGCAAATTTGCCGGACGTTATTTAAATATGATTATTAATGACTTGAGGCTGGGTATACTTCTAGCCATGCGCCTTTTAGAGGGTATTTAAAGAATTCTTATTCTGTATACACAGTCAATCTTACAAGAGTTATGCACGATCATTAACATTAGGGAATTACAAATGTCTATTTTTGGCGTATTGAATTAAGAAATATTAAAAAAAAAAACACTGCGCCTCACAATCATTATTTTACACAATTTAATAGTTCCGTTCAATATTTAATGAAACTATAAATCAAACCAGATCAAGCAAGGTAATCGCTACGCAAGAAAGCTCTAAAATATATTTACATGGAAGAACTGAAAATTTTATGCCTGATATTCCCCTACCAAATATTTCAACAAAAAGTTTCATAAAACCTTCCTCAAAAAAAGGCAACAAGGTTAGTAGGGCATGTGCTATATGTCGGAAAAGAAAGGTAAAATGCAACGGCGTTCGGCCATGTACCAACTGCCTTAGTTCTGGATTGAAGTGTGATTTTGAATTATCTAATGGGTTAAAAAAGATATCGTTTTATAAACAAGAAGACGATATTAGAAAAGATCTAAGAATAATGACCCAATGTGTCCGAAGCCTAGAAAAAATCCAAAATGTAGATTCAAGGAAGATGGGGCCTATTATTAGTGATCTGACTTCAAAACTTGAACTATGTAAAGCAGACCTTAGGATGACATTAGATAATCAACGTGTTATGGAGTACAGTGGAGATAGATCTATAGAAACTGAGCTATTAAATAATGACTCGATCACTTTTAATAGATATGGAGCTGCGAAAACAAATCAAGACATAAAGAATCCAATAGTTGATCCATATTTTGGTTTGTATTCTCCAATAGCGCTCTTAACTCAAGGAGGGTTTGGATATATTTTCAAAAACCTTGTTCAAAATTCTAATGATATTGAAACGAAAAAGACATTCTATCTATACTTAAAATTCTTTGATATTAGTGTCCAATCATCTAAGAATTTAAAAGTAGAAATGGGTAAGGTTTTGAAGAAGTTTAGTAAATCAAACGGTGGAAACCTTGATATGAATGAGTATGAAACAAGAGCGACTATGTTCAAACAACTTTTAAATCTTTTAAAACTTAAAGAATGTGATTATGAACTTAATGATATGAATTCACCGCAAGAGATGTTAACTAAAGTTGTTAAGGTCATGCATTTTCATAATAATTTTTTCTCTAGTTGGAGTACGGAGGATGAAATTTACTCAGAATATTCATTTCTATTCTCAGAAAATTTAATAAACGATTTATTTTTTGATTGCATTGAAAGAATTTCCTTATTAAACGATTGTAGTACAAGGATTATTGAAGACATTTTGTCTTACTTGGAGGTATGTCATTGGAACAACGAAACCTCCAGATTGAAAAAGTTGGTTTCAATTCTGGTTTCCCGCGTCCTAGATATTGGTCTTAATAGATGGGAATATTACATAGGTCTTTCTGAAACAGATGCTGAGAAAAATCGTGAGTTATGGTGGAAATGTTATTGGTGGGATAAATGGAGTGCGATAATCTCAGGGAAACCATTCCTAATAAATGATAATATGACATTATGCCTCTTTCCAAAGGGCTGGACGATATTCGGTGTTAAACAGATGATGGATTGTGATACATTAATAAGGTCTACGGATTTTACCAAGGCAAATAGACAAGTATCAGTTGATTTTGTACATTATATCTTGGCAAGATTAATTAAAGAGTTGTTCGCGTGTATTATTTACAATGAGAAATTCACAAACTTTGAGATGTTTTCAAAGAATTTCCAAAATTCAAACAAAATTTTTAAAGAATTTGTTGACGAAAGTGAAAGAGTGATATATCTGTTTAAGGAATTTTCTGAAAAGCTTAAAGTATTGCAATATGAACATATCTATTTTGATGTTTATATCCACTTGAAATATTCTTTTGTTTCTGCCATATCTGCTGTCGGGAACGCTCTTATGAGAGTATCCACCTCATGTAATTTTTCTGATCAAAAAATATTAAAAGAGCGCATGGAAAAATATGAGAATGAAATTGTTCTTATTTCAGCAGAAGCACTCTTGAAACTTATCGAGATAAAAACTAAATTTGAAAGTTGGAAATTAGAAAGATGTACAAGTGTATTTCTCATAAATATTACCATCTTCTGCTTATCTCATCCAAATTGTGATATGTTATACTATGTGAATTTACTTTGTGGGATAATGACGCGTTTCGTGCTTATAACTGTACCTCCCAGGCCTGTGACATTTTTGGAGAAATCGTTATCTGAGGTTGCGCGTTTACCATTATATTTTGCAGAAATTGCAAGTCGTATTATATTACAATTGTATATGGAGAGGTCTGGTCTTACTAAGGAACAATTGATTTCAAAAGTTCGTGAGTATAATCCTATGTCTACTGCAGCATGTGAAAATCTGCTGAATATCACATCTTCCTATTTCACAGCATTTTTGCAAGATGTAGAAGTTAGTTCATTCCATGCAAGCCTCTTAAAGTCCATAGATCATTCGACGAATTCTCAGTTTTTTGCAACATTCAATCCAGAGGAATTATTAAAACAAGAATTAACTTCTCCGACTTCATCTGACAAGACATTTGATCCTTTGCTTAATACTCCACCATATGGTTTGATGTCCATTGCTCCGCTGGATGATTTTTTGAATTTTGATATTTTCCCAGAAATATATGAAACGCTCTGGGGCCCTGCAGACTTATCCTTGCATAATTATGGTTCCTTGTAAATTAAATGCGTAAAATAGTTAGATGGGTATGGTATTTCTATGAATAGTTGTATTCTGTTCAAAATGTTACTAATTATGTAAATTTTTATTCTATATTGCAAAAGTAATATCAAGATTATTCTCCTTCAATATATCCCACCAATATTTATTCTCATTCCAACATTGTTCCATTAAAATCTTTGCTGTATACGCACTGCTCACACCTATTTCAGTCAATTGATCGATTCTATCCATATAAATGGACCTATACTGAACCATAGATTCATCTAATAATTCACATCCCCCACAGAACAAGCAAAATATAACACAGGCGGTTGTTGATGAACGTAATGGGACATTGTCGCTAATTAATTTTGTTATTTTTATTAACAAATTCTTGACAATTTTACTCTTTTGATCTATGGAGAGTACTCTTCTTTTCAACACCAGCACGCCAGTCAACCCAAAAATCATATTCGTGGCACGCAAAGTCTTGTACACTCGAAATTTTTCCATCATATATCTGGGAATTTCATTATTATAATATTCGGTCATTATCTTATCTCTCTCTCTCTCTGACTTCATCAAATAATCGTTTAATTCATAATCTAAATCCATAGTCTTTTGTAATAAACCCTGTGAAATAGAATCTTCGTTAGAACTATCTTTTGTATTAATTAACCAGGACAGTTCACCCAGTAACGATAATATTTTGGGATCCATACCAGACCCTTTTTCGATATCCTCTAATGCAACTCTCTTCTGTTTTAAAATCTCTTTATCAAATGCTGATTTACCCAATCTATACTTGAAGAAAGTGAATGAGCTGTCATTTGATTTTGGCCTTATGGATGAAAGGGACCCAATTATATCAATATATGAAAACCACCAACTTAAGAACGTTGTTGGAGCCTTTAACTCGCTTTGTAAATAGACAATCATTGTATTATCATTTTTGTCCTGTTCAATTTCATTATTATTTGACATCTTTAATCTTTCGATAATTAAGTTTCTTGCACCTTCTAAATGCTTTCTCCAGGTACGTCTTTGATCACTGAAGAAAATATCAAAGGAGGCTAATAAAATCACAGTGGCTAATGTGGCATCACTAGTACGTTGATTGGCGTTTTGTAAAGACCGTAACAATTCCTGGACTGTTTTGTTTAATAAATGCTCTATAATTGGTGTATAATTTATTTCTAATGTGTCATTACTTGTGTTCCCTTCAACTTCTTGTGGTAGTTGTGAAACTCCATTGTTCATAGTAGTTATTAATGGATATAACGATAAAGATGAAGTTGAGGATTTAGATCTTCTTGAAATATTAGTACCTTCTAAAAATTTTCTATGACCATATATTTTATTCTTGTGGTTGGCACTGAAAGCTAACAAAAGATACAACAACGTGGGTGTTTGCATTGCCATTTGTGGTAAAATATTTTTAAAGGGGTTATGGTTAAGATCATCTGGGGTTACCACTAAAAGTGTACTTGTCTCCCTAATGTAAAAATCAAAAAGGTTTAAATATTCTGGTGATGAAGTCAATGTCTCCGGTAACGGACTTGGTAATTGTAAATTATGGAGCGAGATATGTGAAAGAATATTTGATGTTGTGAAATGAATATCTTGGGATGGAAATGGGAATCCATCTAAGGGATTTGGAACTCCAGATATTGGCGGTGTAGTAGACAACAAAAATAATAACGGATCAATTCCCTGTCCTCTTTGATTTGTCACGGGATTTATATTAGATACCTGCACAAAGTCCTTGTTTTGAAGTATTCCTGTATTGCTAAAGTTATCTATAAGGTCTTGAGATGAATAAGGAATAGCTTGATTTTCGGTAACAATTTGATTTTTATTAACAAGATGATTAATCTCAGATTTCATATTCGGAGTAAGGGCATCGTTCCTGTTATAGTCATCAACTGAACACCCAACATAGTTAATTTGATCTGGTTCATCATTCATTGATATAACACGTTCTAATAACTTAACTGTTGAACTAGTTGCACGGATTTTGGTCTGCGATACATTCTTCATGGTTATTTTATTCCTCGGCGTCCTACGGCTTATTGTAATAACACCATCTGTTAGATTTGTATTTGGTAATACCATCAAGGGTTTGGACTTAGTATATGGTCTGCCACCCCATTTTAATACTACACTATAATCGCATATAGTTTTTCTCTTTATACAACCAGAACATTTCGGTTTATTTTCATCACATTTGACTTTAAGTCTCTTACAGTTTTTGCAACCGTTTCTTGATCTTATTATCTTCTTCTGTTTTATCTCTTTATCAACCATAGTTAGTGGTATGTGTAGATAGTGATATCGCACTTTTATTTGTTGATATTAATATGTAGGATGTTGTGCTAATCGGGTTTACCTTGGTGTATCTTTAAGTTTTAAATTTTTGACATCGCTTTGTTGATAAACAGTCGGAAAGTCCGTGAGATAATCAATTAACAAAAGGTAAGACATGATTTGGATTACAGAAACCTGGGGGTTCTACCATTCTCATTGATTTTGTAAGAAATTATTGTTGTTAAGTCCGAGTTGTTGCTACTAGAGTTTTTTATATTGGCCTCTCGTTATTATAAAATATATATAAAAATGTATAAATAAGAAAGTACAATCTAATTTGGTTAGATGTATAATCCTCCTCCGTTTTGTAAGTCAGGATATTTTATTATCGCTGGTATATCTCCTGTCTATAATTTGAATTTCGCTTGATTACCACATTTAATAATTTTGTTGAACCCTAACATTTTTAGGATGGTTAGTGCAAGAATATTAGAGCATGGAAA
>JAJMCG010000215.1:0-14238 GCA_030572895.1 Jamesozyma jinghongensis
TCCTATTACATTATTTATCCTTGCGCTTCAGCTTCCACTAATTTGATGACCGTGCGAACCTCAATTCTCTAGTCTTATAATTTATGTCATCTTTTGTACAATTGTCTAATAATCTTATAGTCACGTGAACAAATATTTATTCATTTATACTATCGACATATGGATAAATGTTGATTTTTGTTCCAACACTTTTATAAATAAAAGTAATCTTGAAGAGCTCAACAATAATCTTTTGGCTTTTATATCCGATTTATTCCACATTTTTAATTTTTATTTAAGCAGATTAATAAGGATAAAATGTATGTTTATTTCTTGGAAGAATTTATTAGGTATCTCGCTAATAATTCTGATATTTTATATTAGCGATTGCGGCTCAAAATTATCTGTTTCTTTGTTTGTTTTGGGAAAACAGAATATGTTTCAGATCTCCATGTTTTATAGCTGAAACTATAGCGTGTTTGAAGTGGGATTGAACAATATTCATAAGTATCTAATAGCGCTCAGTGAAAGGAGCTTTTCGAAAAAACAAGAAATAGCGCCTAGCTGGCGCAATCGGTAGCGCGTGAGACTCTTAATCTCAAGGTTAGGGGTTCGAGCCCCCTGTTGGGCTATTTCTTTTTTACTCCCTTTCCAAAATGCTTAACTTTTTTCATCTTCAGTGAACGACAACATTTTCAACGAATTCACATTCAACATGAAAAAAAAATGCATAGAACAAAATACCATGCAACTTAAAACGAACACTTTAAATTGATCTACTATTGATAACATATACCTTTGATAAAAGACTTTAGCCTACTTTAGGGAAATATTTAAGTTAGCATACCATTATTTATTAATATTTTGAATATCGTTAATAGCATCATTGTTTCCTTCATTGAAATCAATTATTAACATTAGTCATGAATTTAGATACTGATAACGAAGGAAAAGACTCCTTACATAATGTCCTGAAAGGGGATAACTTCATAACACAAAATATGAAGGTAGATTCGGATATTCCAGTAGGTGCTACATGTCGTATTTGCAGGGGCGAGGCAACAGTAGATAATCCATTATTTCACCCATGTAGATGTAAAGGTTCAATCAAATACCTTCACGAGCCATGTTTATTAGAGTGGATTTCGTCAAGAAACCTTGATATTAATAAACCTGGCATGTCGGTTAATTGTGATATTTGTCACTACCCGTTCCATTTCAAGACGAAATATGATGATAATATGCCTTCAAGAATTCCTCTATCAATTTTATTGAAAAATTCTGTCATATCTCTATCAAATTCCCTATACAGTATATCTGTAATGGCAGTTTTAGTATTTTTGGTCTTGATAGGAGTTCCATTAACTTGGAATTACTGGGGTAAGATATTCACATTTTTATTAGACGAGGAATTACCTTACAAAGGTCAATACATGAAGAGTATCATATTTGGTTTTTCTGAAGATGTTCCTGACGATTATACCCTAGAATCCGTATTCTATCATACGTTATCCAACTATGAATTTTCATTTTGGCAAATAATCTTTGTGTTCATCTTACACTTGGCATTGTATTTCCAATATGATATGATTGTCAGAGAAGATGTTTTCAGTAAAATGGTTTTCCACAAGATTGGTCCAAATGTTTCAACTGAGGAAATGAAAGCTCGCTTAAGAGAAAGATTTCCAACAATGAATGATGAGATGTTGGATCATGTAGTTAAAGCCATGGCAGAACGTGAACAAAGAGAGCATGATCTTCCTGAAGAAGACGTGAATGCAGTTGAGGGGAGAAACATAGTTGAAAACGCAAACAATGTTGAGGATGAAAACATCAATATGAATGAAAACATTGAAACCGATTCTGATGGAGATTCTGATGACCCTGATTTTGTTCCACATGAGCACAGTGACTCGGATATTGATACATTAGATTCAGTCAGCGATAATGAGGAAGTAGAGGAGTTACTAGAGGAAGAAGCTAATAATGAGGATGGAAATGACGTGCCTCACCCAATAATACACCCATTCGATGACTTCGTTAATCGTCGTGCACAAGCTCGTGCACAAGCCCAATTCGATAATATTTTAGATGAGCAGAGGGCCAGAAATGCCAGACAAAATGCCCCAATATTTGCTCCTCAAAATAATATAATTAATATTGATTTACCTCCTCCAATTCCAAACCCTCAACCAATAGTAGCTGAACCTATAATCGATGAACCTTTTCAAGAACCCCCTATGCCTGTAGAACAACCGCCAGCCCCGCTCCTATTAAATATTCAATTAAAAATGCTTCATGTTTGGGCCTATTTTGGTATCGCTGTTGCAGTCATTACTTGTTATATGATTATTTCATATTTTATTCCAACTATTGTTGGTTATATTTTACTGTGGGGTTTAGGTACTGTAGCTGGTATGATTTTTAAGGGTCTAAGTCATTTGTATTACTTATCCAATGCAAACAAACTCCACAAATTAATTTTGAAGAAGGTACCATACGGTCATTTTGCGAATGATTGGATTTTTGAAAATATCATTGAAGTTTGGTTTTTTTATTATAATGGTTACAAAAATAACACTCTAAAGTCATCTACACTTATCAGAAGTGTCCCAGCTCTCACTACATTCTTCACTGCTATTACCGTTATCTGTATCGCATCTGAATTATTTCCAAAGGGATACAGCCGCCGTAATGGGATGCCAGGTCAAACAAGAAGATTTATCGCCCAATTATTATTTGCTTTCAAGTGTACTTTTAAAGTACTTACCTTGTTCTTCATTGAACTAGCCGGTTTTCCAATTTTGGCTGGGGCGATGCTAGATTTTTCTTTATTTGCTCCAGTTTTCGGCAGCTGTAAGCAATTATTCTGGATCCCAAGTATTTCCATGTTTTGGTCACAAACAGAATTTGTTTATTGGGTTATTGGGACGTTATACATGTATTGGTTTGCTAAATTTATTGGCATGATTAGACAACATATTATTAGACCAGGCGTTTTGTTTTTCATTAGATCACCAGATGATCCAAACATTAAGATCTTACAAGATAGCTTAATCCATCCAATGCCCATCCAATTATCTAGATTATGCTTGTCAATGTTCATATACGCCCTTTTCATTGTCTTAGGGTTTGGTATTTATACTAGATTTTTATTCCCGCTGGTATTGAGTTCAAAGCTTCTTGAATCACCTGATTTATTCGTAAGCGGAAAACTAATGAATAAACACACATTGCTTTTGATATTTTATTTTACCAAGAGAATCATTGAAGCGAATCCAAATATTAGGCTATTAGTTAGACAATATTGGACAAAGGTTTTTGAAATTTCATCAAGAAAATTACGCCTTTCCTCATTTATTCTAGGTACTGATTACCCAGTCGAGAGAGGTCATATCCATTATCGTAATCTATTTTACAAAATCGTTACCCCTAAGAAAGCTGAGTGGTCAAACCCTGATTTATTTACAAGCCCAAAGACATTATCTCAAGCTAAGGAACTTTTTAAAACAAACAAGGAGATTCACGCTTATTTTATTCCTGACGGTACTTTGTTGCGTGTCCCATCTTCTGATATTGTCTCAAGAAATTACGTGCAAACGTTATTCGTTCCAGTTACGAAGAATGATAAATTGCTAAAACCACTAGATTTAGAACGCGTTAAAGAAAGAAACAAGAAAAATGCTGGCGAATTTGGTTATTTAGACCAACAAAATACAGACTTTGACGAGTATTTCATTTGCTATGTCCCGCCTAATTTTAAGCTTAGATATATCTGCTTGATCATTTTAATGTGGTTCTTTGCATCAATCATAATGTTTTCTGTGGCTTTCATTTCCCAATATCTGTTCAACACATTAACAGCTGTTCTGTTGCCAATCTTGTGGCTCTTTGGTTTTACCAATGAATTTGAGTCGTTTAAATACATTATTTCAATGAGTTACAAACAAATGAATGCTCACTACGTCTCATTGGGTTGTATTATGCTCTCATTTTTAATTGATTATTGGAAAAACCACAATCTTTCGAGATTTTTTGTAAACTGGAAAGCTGGAAACAAACATGAAAACGATGCTGCTACTGCTGAAACAAATCAAGATATCAACAACCAGCAACCTCAACCTCAACCTCAAGCTGTGGAGGAAGTACAAGAACGTCCTGACATTGCTGATATATTATTTGAAAGTTGGTTATCTAAATATCTAATTCAAATGACGTTGTTAGCCTCTTTGATGGCAATTAGAATGATCTTTGTGGATCTCGCTTTTGCTGTATTGATTTTTGTCTCGTACAACTTCTTAGATCTATTAATTTTCAACACTCCTGCAACTGAGTTCCCACTCAACGATACGGGCTCTTATTACTTCAAGGCTTTTTCAATTTTTATAACGCTTGACATTATAACTATGTCTTATAAAGTCGCCTGCAATTTCCGAGCTAATAACAATAGAAGAAGTGTAGAATTGATGAAAATCCATTGGCAAAAGTTCATTTTTCCAACTTTGGTGTTTATTTTTAAATTCTATTCGAAGCTAATTATGATTATTGTTGGCTCTGCATTTGTTGAATTCCACAATAGTTCAGTTGAATATAGTTCGTTCCTCACAACTTTGAGATTCCTAACCTTCAATAGATTAAGTTCGAAAAACAGTGATATTCAATGGACAGTAATGCACTATTTTGCATACACCATCATGACAGCCTATGTTTTTGGATTTGTGTCGTCTCGCATGTATCAGGTCCTAAATGCATGGTTTATAGACTTAGTTCAAGAGGTCAAAGATGAAGTTTATTCTAAAGGCAGATCGTTAGAAAACTTTGCGAATACAAATGATAATGAATAAGTTCATTTAATTAATGGAATTTGAATGATAGAGACAATTTTATCAGAAATCATAATGTAACATTTACACTTATTTATACGAGCAGTATTATGAAAGGAAAATATTGTTAACAACTAAACCAATAAATGATTGGATCGAAACAGAATCAAAGGAGAAAATATAATTTAATGCGTTCTTAAAATTACCTATATCATATATAATATACACTTTAATATCTATCATGCTTGTGTAAATGCAATGGAGTTATGTTAACTCCTCATCCTCATCCTCTATTGAAATAGTTTGAAACGAGTGGTTTTTCGGAATCATGTCTTTTAGTCTACGATTATTGTCATCATCACTACTTCGGCCTATTATTTTTACCCTCACTGGTGATACTGGTTCTATAGATTGCTCAGAATTCTTTTCATTCTCCTGAGTTGCTATTCTTCTTACATTTTTTGATGATTCCACATCAGCTTCACTAATATATTGCACAGAAGCAGAGTTGAGATCACTTTTCCCTTCAGCAAGATGCTCGGCTATTTCTTCGATTAATCCCTTAGTCTGAAAACTTGAAGTATCCGATTGATTTTTCTCACTTGACTGATTTGTTACGGCATTATTGGCATTTCCAAGTAAGTTAACATCGTCATCATGTTCAATATCAGATATCACAATCTTTTGACTACGATCAGCAGATAAGTCAACGGTTGGTTCTCTATGACGTGGGGATGATGGAGGAGAATCAATATAATAACGACGCGTAGGGCTTGTCCTCGCGTCTTTAATAGATTCTTCCCTCTGAGACCTATGTCTAGATTCACTATCAGATAAGGATATGGATGATGCTCTTCCATCAGAATAACGATTAAAATTTGAATTTCGATTTTTTAAAGCAGTGCCTAAGAAAAATTTCGACTTAATCTGAGTTCCTAATTTTCTTTCAAATCGATTCTCTCCTTTTTTGAACTTCATGGGTGAACTCTCTAGAAAATGTCTAGTATGATTCAAATAATTAATAGATCTATCAGGAGAGGAAGATGGAGTTTTTGAAGACCTATATTTCAGATCCCCAGTTGCCAATAATTTCAAATCAGAATCTGATTTTAAATGATTGCTCGTCTGTGTAAGAATTTTTTCAGGAGAGGAAAATGAATTTGGATCGTCGACAACCTCACTGACATCAGATACAGGAGAGGAAGTTCCCTTAGGGGAGCTGCCTTGTTCTAAAAGTGGAGGTGATGGACTCGGTGGTTCAGAAGTTAAATTTCCATGTAGTGTTGATGAGTCGTTGGCTTTCACCTCATCCTTTGATTTACTGACATTATCTGTCTCTTCATCCTCTGTGCTGTCCAAATCAGGTTTAGATACCGAAGAATTGTTTCCTTCTATCTTTGTAGTCGTTACTACTGTATCCTTCTTAAAATTTGACATGTCCTCAATAATTTCAAAATCTTCATCATCATCTTCCTCTCTTTCGTTGTCATTATCACTACTATTTGGACCAATATTGTTGGCTTTCATATAAGCAACTTGTTCACTTTGCAAAGTTGTCAATTTCGTTCTTAGCTCCTTTCTTGCTTTGCTATTTCTCTCGTTTCTTTCAAAATATTTATTGACAATTTTTGAAGATCTATGTCCTCTCTTTTTTGTACTTCGCCAAACACTAATTGTCTTCTTTGGATCCTCAAAGAATTTTTTAACCGTGAGAATCACATGAACGCCACAGTCACTCATATTTGGTTGCTGCGGAACAAGACAACTTTTCATCTTTATCCAAGACTTGTCTATATCCAACGCGTACTTATCCTTCGCATATGCAACAATAAATTCTTTAATTGGATCAATCTCTTTTGAATGGACTCCTCTCAGAGAATCAAAAGTTAGAATTTCGATCACAGGAGCCCCCGCTGCTACGTCTTCTAAATCTTGACTTTCTATATGTGTAGCCATGGATTGCTCACCTTCGGATTCGCTTTCATTATTCTTAATGGTGGTAGACAGTTTAATTGATTCAGCTTTCTTAGATGCACCCTTCAAAAAATTGAACAGCAGATCCATGTTTGTGATTATACAACCAAACCAATGGTAATTGCTATTAATTGGCATAATAACATACTTCCGTTCGAACAGATTTGAATTCTGCACCCAACTCTTCACATTTGCGTAATAGTTCTTCGGATCGCTGATTAGTTTTGTATAGAAAAATGATGACATTATGGATACGTCTTGCTTGTTTATTATTTTGAGTTCGATTGATTTTGTAATGTAATACCTAACAAAAAAATCGATGATGGTATCATTGATCCAATCATTATTATATAGACATTTGAAATCTTGATTTCTGATGACATAGTTAGAACCGTCTGGAAATTTATAACGGAGACTTGGTTTAAATGCTTGTGGAACCTCATATTCTTGTTTACCAAGGTCAATCGATGCCTTCGGCTCACTTTTAGATCTTGTTGACCTTCGTAAATTTGATGCCGTATGATCAGTTAATACCGAACTTACAGTCTTTTTCTGGGGCGCATTATTGTAGAAGGATTTAGTATCGATCTTTTCTATAGACTTCTCACCATCACTATCTGAGATGATGGGTTCACTAGGTATATGTATCCTAATTGCACTAGTGTACTTTGACGCGACTGATGGATTTTTTCTATTCACATTTCCTAGAGAAAGAAACTCTTTATCTTTCCAAAACATATTATTGTTATTATGCCTCCTTTCAAAGGCCTCCTGTGTGACAGTTGATGCAATGATTTTTTGATTCTTTTCAAATTCTTTTTTATTGAGTCCTACAAGCTTGTTGAAAATATCTGTTCTCGACATAACCATTTCTGCTGTACAATGAATCTTGGAGCTAAAAAAAATCTCAAATACTTTTTTCATCTTGATCTCTGGAGTATTGCTACTATCCCAGATTATTGCTTTTACCAATGTATCCTTTTGGTATCCGTGACCATCTAAATCAATAGGCATCGATTGCTTTAACCATACCCCAAATGATGAGTTTTCTTTATCTACGATCACCATTTGACAATCCATATTAAAATCAATATCTGATTGAGCAATCTGTCTCTCTTTATACGTGAAGTTTACATGCAAACTATTGTTGTCTTTGATGATAAAAGTCACCAACACAGGTTGCTTTTCAAATACAGATCCCCCGTAATCGATCCATTTTAATTTGCCTAAGAATGTATAAAGCAAAGTTCTATCATTTGGATTACTGCCTTTTCTTAACGGAGACGAGGATTCCAGTAACCCCACATCTCTCAATTTTGAATGATGTTTTCTCTTCAACGCTGGTGAATCTCCAATTGATTCAAAATCACTATGAGAATCCCCAATATTTATTCGAGTACTTGGAACTACTTCTGGAAAGAAATTTCTCATAGACTGATTATTGATCTCATCCACAATTTTTGGATCTCTTCTCTCTTTCTTATATCTAGTCGGCGAACTAGGAGCCTTTGAAATAGGAGAGGATATATTATCGACTGGCAGTGATTCCCTACCTAACCGCCGTCTCTTACTAACCATTCTCTCTGAATGTCTATCTGATTGAAGTTAGTGATGAGATGTAAAAGACTACATCATATCTTTATAACATCATCCTCATAATTTTAGCAGCGAATCGCGAAATACGTTGAAGTCACGTGAAATGTAGGGCAGCTTGATTTGTATAGTTCCAGAGTAAGAAATTCCACGTAGCAAAGCTTCCTATATGGAGTAAGACAACTCAACTATACATATATATATATTCCTAGTTCTGAAACTTCTTTGTTAACATGAATACTTATCTTGGAAAGTGTATATGGATGTCCGATCTTTGTTAAATCAATGGCAATGGACTTTTGAAAAATAAAAATATAATTAATAACTTAAAGAATGCAATTTTAGTGGACCTTATATATTACAATAATAGTTTATCTTGTTTGTTATTGCAACAAGGACTTCTTAATTATCAAGTTAACCTAACCCACACACCACAATACAATATTTGCCAAATTATCTTGAAGAGTCATTTGTAGAGAAAGACGAACACTCTGGACACTTTCAAGACAACAAGGAAACAGATCCAGATATACAAGCATGCTACGCTCAACGACATTACCAAGACGCGTTCCTCAACTAGGAAGAACGACTTTGCTTGTCTCACAGTTCCATACATCTCCATACCTCGCTGAGGGTGGCCGTACGCCGATCCAGATCTTCAGGGAAACCTTCAAGAAGGAATGGGAGAAGTCTCAAGAGTTGCAGGACAATATCAAGGCTTTACAAGATGCATCAGGAAAACTTGGTGAATCAGAGGCCTACAAGAAAGCAAGAGAAGCGTATTTGAAGGCTCAAAAGGGGTCGACTATTGTTGGGAAGACTCTAAAGAAGACCGGTGAAACCGTGGAAGATATTGCAACCAAGGCTTGGGATTCTGAGATTGGTAAGACCACAAGAAAGGCTGCTAGTGCTACTGCTCAGAAACTGGACGAAAGTTTTGAACCTGTCAGACAAACCAAGGTTTACAAAGATGTTTCGGAGGTGATTGATGATGGTGACAGTTCTCAATACGGTGGTTTCATTGGGAAGAAGGAGAGAAAAGAGTTGAGAGAAAAGGCTCTAGCTACAGGTAAGAGAGTTAGGGCCGTCAAGAGTAACGATGAAGCCGGTACTGCTGTTGTTGCCACCAACATTGAAGCCAAGGAATCTTTTGGAAAGAAGGTCGAGGACTTCAAGGAAAAGACTGTTGTTGGTCAAACAATTAATACGGTTAAAGTCAAGCTATGGGATGAAAGTGAAAATCCATTGATTGTATTAATGAGAAAGGTTAGTAACAAGGTAGGTGGGTTTTTTGCTGAGACCGAATCCTCAAGAGTTTACTCTCAATTCAAATTAATCGATCCAAATTTCAGTAACCAAGGTTTCACGAGACATTTGAGAGAGTATATTGTTCCTGAAATTTTAGAAGCTTACATAAAGGGGGATGAGAAAGTCTTAAAGAAATGGTTAAGTGAAGCTCCTTTCAATGTCTACGCTGCCCAACAAAAACAATTTAGAGAGCAAGAGTTATTTTCTGATGGTCGTATCCTAGATATTAGAAACGTTGAAATTGTCAGTGCAAAGTTATTGCAACCACAAGATATTCCGGTTCTTGTCGTAAGCTGCAGAGCACAAGAGATCAACTTATACAAGAAGGCCAAGACTGGTGAAATTGCTGCAGGTAGTGAATCTAACATTTTAATGAGCACATACGCCATGGTCTTCACTAGAGATCCAGAGCAAATTGACGATGATGAAACTGAAGGTTGGAAGATTTTGGAATTTGTCCGTGGTGGTTCCAGACAATTCACTTAGTTTATCTTTCCATGAAAATTTGTCTCATTAGCATTAACACACCTTGTATATAAATGCTGTACGTGATACAAACATAAAATGCAGTATTTCAATAAACACAACATATTATCCATTGTTATATACCGTTTTGTAAATATGTTTCATAGTATATATATCTCTTTAATTTATTACATTTATTATTTCGTGCTCCATGATAAAAACTTAAAAAATACCACAACAACAATGAAAAATCTGAGCAATACGAAATAACTCTTGATAAAAACAGAAGGTAAAGTGTTAAAGCGTACCTTTGCCTCAGTTACATTTACAGCCTAGCGATATAAAATGAGTGAAGAGGGTCCACAAGTTAAAATTAGAGAGGCTACAAAGGATAATGTTGACTTCATTCTATCAAATGTTGACTTAGCCATGGCTAATTCTTTGAGAAGAGTTATGATTGCTGAAATTCCTACATTAGCAATAGACTCTGTCGAGATCGAAACCAATACGACTGTTCTGGCTGATGAGTTTATTGCGCATAGATTAGGTCTTGTACCTTTACAAAGTACTGATATTGAACAATTAGAATACAGTCGTGATTGTTTCTGTGAGGACCACTGTGATAAGTGTTCGGTCGTGTTGACATTACAAGCCGTTGGTGAAAGTGAAAGTACTACAAATGTTTATGCCAAAGATTTAACAATTGTTTCCAACTTATTAGGTCGTAATATTGGCCATCCAGTTATACAGGATAAAGAAGGCAACGGTGTTTTACTTTGTAAATTGAGAAAGGGCCAAGAACTAAAGTTAACTTGTATTGCAAAGAAGGGTATTTCTAAGGAACACGCAAAATGGAGTCCATGTTCTGCCATTGAATTCGAATATGACCCATGGAATAAATTAAAACACACAAAGTACTGGTACGAAGATAACGCTGCTCTTGAGTGGCCACAATCTAAGAACTGTGAGTACGAAGATCCTCCAATTGAGGGGCAACCATTCGATTATACAGCTAAAGCTAATACATTTTACATGAATGTCGAGACCATTGGGTCCATAAGTGTGGATCAGGTTGTAGTTAGAGGTATTGATACTTTACAAAAGAAGGTTGCTGGTATCATGCTTGCACTTACACAAATGGACCAAGAAAAGGTTAATTATGCAACAAATAGTGGTGCAATTGGTAACGGTATGATGAACCAAGAAGGTGATATGCAAATGAGCGGTGTTGAACAAGACCCATACAATAATGATTCCGGTATGGGAGGTTGGTAAGTAAATGTAATATAAATAATGTACATAATGACATAGGTTTTTGCATATATGTTTTATGTCAAAGGTAAAGTAAATATTACTGAGGTCAATGAAACTTGTACGTCATATTATAAGAAGGATATATAAGGAAAATTTACGCATTTTGTATCTCTATTAGCCTGAGTGATTGAATGGTAATTATAGTTGAACAAACTATTATGAGTTGTGTTTAAGGTTCCAGTCGATAAGATCTTCGAACTTTACCAAATCACCGCCGAATATATCTAATGAGCTTCCATATGTCAAATCCACTTTACCATGACTTAACCTATCAACCAATTCAAGATCATTGACGCTCTTAGCACCACCGGCATATACAATTTTTAAATCCTTATCAATATTCTTTGTCCATTCATATAATTTTGCGACCAATGGTTCATCAATTCCTTTACATAACCCTTCAACATCCGCCGCATGTATTAAAAATTCATCAGTATATTCACTAAGTTTCTCGAGTGTCTCTTCATTCAATTCCAAATTGGTTAATTTTTGCCATTTATTCATTGCAACTACCCATTTACCGTTGGGTGTCTTTCTACAACTTAAATCAACTACTAAGCGATCGATACCACATAGCTTCGATAAACGCTGAAGATTTTCCAATTTGAAAGAACCCTCCAAATCGAACAACCAGCTAGTCACAATAACTTTACTAGCAAGTTCCAACCAGGACAATGCATTCTCATCGTTGATGTTGCCACCAACTTGCAAAAAACCAGGGGTGCCTCGCATAGCCTCTCTAGCAGCCTCATCATTATTAGGACCTAGCTTAATAATATGACACCCAGTCACATTATTCTGTTTATATAGATTTGCATAGAAACTTGATGGCTTTGAGGAAATGAAATTGGTGGTAGGAGTGTCATCGATATTATCTGTTAACGTTCCACCTACAATTTGTTTAACCTCACCGTTATGCAAATCAATGCATCCTATATACTTAGTCATGTTTGTCTTATTTTTTCTAAAGAAAACAAAATTAAAACACAAGAAGATTGATTATACTTCCCACCTTCTTGCTAATATAGTGAAACTTGCTTCTTGTATGTATTATTTATATTTTTTGGTAGTATGACTCTTTCTGAATCACACATACTTTTGTGTGACTGTTCTTAAAAATAACTACGTACACCATATACATCCACACACCAAATAGCATTGTCTGTTATGTAACAAAATTTCATTCTCGCCTTTTGGTCCAAAATTTGAAAAATTGCTGTTAAATTATATTAGAACTATTTGGTGTAGTGCTGATTTAATTTAGGCTTAAGAGACCAACTATAGGATAATCAGTACGTATAGGGTACATTTTTGAAATGATGAGGGAGTTAATACATCATATCCGCAGTATGGGGTGCTAAATTGGACTTATTGGACATTTGAATATGATATGTGGAAGTTACTGAGTTCCGCATCATTTGGAAGTGTGATATATGCATAATTCAAGCAAATATAGTGCAAAACTTCCATTGCAGCCATTGGTTTTGAAGATAACTCCATTGTTATAATAAAATTATACCGTTAAAATGACTTTACTAACAAATCTATTATTATTAATTTAATAATTGAATACTACCACAGGAAATGGCTAAATCTAAGAACCATACCGCTCACAACCAAACTAAGAAGGCTCACAGAAACGGTATCAAGAAGCCAAAGACCTACAAGTACCCATCTTTAAAGGGTGTTGATCCAAAGTTCAGAAGAAACCACAAGCATGCTTTACACGGTACCGCTAAGGCCTTAGCTGCTAAGCGTGCTGCTGCTAAGAACTAAGATATTTAATGCCGTATTATAATAATACACATTTTATTCATCTAATTCGTTTGCACAGGTTTTGTATATTGTATAATTATATGTACATGATTTTACGTTAATTTAGAACTTTTCTCTAATTATTTCGATACAATTAATGTATTTAATAGCACGTCTGATCTTATTCAACGTTATCGCTCTCTCCAAGTAGTTCTATTTCATCTAGTATCTTAATTTGGATAACATTATTGTAATTTCTAAGTAAAGTAATGACAATTTTTATTAATTGAGGACCAAAATAACCCATACACATTTACATTCCTTACACCATTGTAATAATATTTGGTGAAAAACTTGGAAATTTTTCATAACGGATCGACTCGACGCAAAAGATTGTCCCGAAATTTCACCAAACGATTCCCGCAGGGACGCATGATTAGCGACCACCATCAGTTCTCATCTCTGTAATGGGAGCTTCGAAGGGTCAATATATCATTAAAACTAGCATTGCTTACTGATTTGTTGGCTCATTGATAAGAGGAAATCAAGAAACAATGGGTATGTAATTATGATAATACAACAAATCGTGTTAGAAATAGGAACTAAAGTTACTGGGAACAAAAAGTTTATTGATGCCAGAGAATCTGGAAAGAGATATAAAGCATTCAAAGTTGAAAGATTCGCTGATAACATGGACTTTTAATCTAACCGATAAATATTATTTATTAGATTTAAATTACTAACATAAACGTTTTATGCTTTTAAAACATCTTTCATACAGGTAGAGTTATTAGAAACCAAAGAAAGGGTGCCGGTTCCATCTTCACCTCTCACACCAGATTGAGACAAGGTGCTGCCAAGCTAAGAACCTTAGATTACGCTGAAAGACACGGTTACATTAGAGGTGTCGTCAAGCAAATCATCCACGACTCTGGTAGAGGTGCTCCATTAGCCAAGGTTGTTTTCCGTGACCCATACAAGTACAAGTTACGTGAAGAAATCTTCATTGCTAACGAAGGTATGCACA
>JAJMCG010000216.1:0-14091 GCA_030572895.1 Jamesozyma jinghongensis
TATTTATTCATTTATACTATCGACACATGGATAAATGCTGATTCTTGTTCCAACATAATTAATTTGTAATTAATTTCCAAACGGACTCTTTTGACTCGTGTTTGGTTGACTCTTTATTCAAGCCTGTCGGAGTCAAATACGCCCTAACTAACATATAATCTAGGTCACATTATAGCGTTTTTCAAGTATAACCAAGCAGTATATTTTAAATGCATGTATTTGCATTTCAAGTAACATATACTTTATTGACGTGGCTAAGTCAATATACAGAAACTTTACAATAAAGTTGGTTTCGTGGTCTAGTTGGTTATGGCATCTGCTTAACACGCAGAACGTCCCCAGTTCGATCCTGGGCGAAATCAGTTTATTTTTATTTGAACAACTTAAATAAGGCAGGGTAACCTTGGATATTTTTTATTTGAATTTGGAATTGGTAATTATTAAGGTTGGGTGTTAGTATTTGCTAACCCACTTTCTTCAATTTAAGGAATTAGCAGTTTTTGATCAATATAGAGGATGGATATGGATATTTATATATGATATTCGAAAAAAAAAAGTTTTTATTACTTCCCAATGCCTCAACAGGCTCCCTTTGTATGTTGAACGGTTTGTTAATGGACAATGGCGCTGAATTAGTTGAACAAGTTGAAGAATTAGATGAAGAAACAATAGTAGTGATCAATGAAACATTTGTGGAACACATAAATAATAAAATGACGCATCTTGAAATATTTAAGAAAGAGTTTGATATGAATTTTGAACTAACGTGGGGGTTCATCACGGAAGAAAAATTAAAATGTGTTAGTTCAGCATGTGTAGCTAAATGGATCAAACTTCAGAAGTTTTTTATGCGTGATTCTGATCTAATCGATATTGATTTTTATGATTTGGAAGGATATGGATATGACCCTGGGTCTGACGACAGTAACAAAAATATTGAGGAAGAAACGAATAATATAGGTAGCAGTGAAGAAGAGACAGATATTGAGGGAAATGAGACTAAAATCAATTTGCAAAAAAAGAAATCTTCTGGAGTTGAAGCTGTTGATGAGTTTGAGTCTTCAGAATCTACTTCGTTTAAGGGCAATGAAAAACTAATAGAGGCAATGGACAGGCTTTATAAAAAATATGATATAACTGGTGATCATTTTCGTTCTAGGAGCTATAAATTGGCAATGGCATCTATTGCAAGATGTTCATTTGTAATTCAGTCTGGAGAACAAGCCAGATCTGAATTACAAAATATTGGACCCAGCATTGCGAAAAAGATTCAAACCATTTTAGATTCTGGTATTCTGCCTGGCTTAAGCGATTCAAAACTTTTAGAGACCAAGCTAGATTATTTCAAAACTTGTTTTGCGGTGGGTCCAAATACTGCAAAGAGATGGGAGTTATTGAACTTGAATAGTTTTCATGATGCATTAATGAAAGTACCTAATGAATTGATATCTGATTGGCCAATTTTGTATGGATGGTCATATTATGAGGACTGGACGAAACGTATGCACAGAAGTGAATGTGAAGAACATTTAAAAATTGTGAAAGAGGAATTGAAAATTCTTTCACCGAATTGTAAAGTAGAATTACAGGGAAGCTACAAGCGTGATGATGAAACTTGCGGTGATATTGACTTATTATTCTACAAAGAGAATTGTGACGATACAAATGAGATTGGGATTATCATGGAGAAGTTAGTCTATCAACTTTATCAAAAAGGATATATTAAATGTAGTTTACAGTTTGCTCCCAAACTTGGATTATTTGAAAAAGATATAAAGAGAATGTTCAAAAAATGTAATTTGAAATTTCCAGGCATGAACTATTTTATTAGTAATGAAATAAAAAAAAAATATTTGCTTGGTGTCAAGTTATCAAATGAGAAATATGCAGCATACTATGATCCAAAACTGGAAGGCAAATATTCAGCGTTGCATGAAGATGATAAATTTATGTCACTGAGCTCAAAAAATTTAAAGGATGATGCAACCTGCAGAAGACTTGATTTTTTTTGTTGTAGATGGTCTGAACTTGGCTCCGCAAGAATACATTATACAGGTTCAAGTGAATTTAATAGATGGATAAGACTTTTAGCTAATAAGAAAGGGTTGAAGTTAACCCAACATGGTCTGTTTAAGGATGATGTTTTACTTGAGAGCTTTGATGAAAAAAGAATTTTTCAACTTCTTGATGTCAAGTATTTACTGCCTCGACACAGAAGCCAAGGACTATGGAATAATAATAATTAAGTATGTTACACAAAAAAATAAGGACAATTATTTTAATAAAAATGTGTATTGTTTATTATTTGATTCGTTAGAAAGCGTTATTTATTTATATAAGAGAAGAAAAAAGTATGCAATTTATATGTTTCTATAAAAATTGGACAACTTAGTTCTTGTCAGATAAGAAAGCAACACCTGGTAATTCCTTACCTTCTAATAATTCTAAGGAAGCACCACCACCGGTAGAGACGTGAGAGATCTTTTCGACGACACCGAACTTCTTAGCGACGGTAGCAGTGTCACCACCACCAATAATGACGGTAGAACCGTTTTCACAGGACTTGACGACTTCATCTAATAAAGACTTGGTACCGTTGGAGAACTTTTCGAATTCGAAAACACCTGGTGGACCGTTCCAAACAATGGTCTTAGCCTTGGCGACAGTGGCGGCGAATAACTTTCTAGATTCTGGACCATTGTCTAAACCTTGCCAGCCAGCTGGAATACCTTCCTTGTCAGAAACAATCTTGGTGTTGGCTTCTGGAGAGAAAGCGTCAGCAATGACGAAGTCAATTGGTAAAACGATTTCGACACCATTCTTCTTGGCCTTTTCCATTAACTTTGGAACAATTTCGGCACCAGCTTCATCGAAGATGGAGTCACCGATTTGAGCATTTTCGATAACCTTCTTGAAGGTGAAAGCCATACCACCACCAATAATGATAGAGTTAACCTTATCTAATAAGTTGTCAATTAATTGAATCTTATCAGCGACCTTGGCACCACCTAAGATGGCTAAGAATGGTCTTTCTGGGTTTTCTAAGGCCTTACCGAAGTATTCTAATTCCTTTTGCATTAAGAAACCGGCAGCTCTTTGTGGTAAATCGAAACCAACCATGGAAGAGTGAGCTCTGTGAGCGGTACCGAAAGCATCGTTAATGTAAACATCAGCTAAGGAAGATAATTGTTCTCTGAACTTAGCGACGGCTTCTGGGGAAGCCTTTTCCTTCTTACCGTCAACCTTTCTGGAACCTTCTTCTTCAATGTGGTATCTTAAGTTTTCTAATAAGATGACGGAACCTGGAGCAGCAGCGGCACAAGCAGCATCAACTTCTGGACCAACACAGTCGTTTAAGAAAGTAACTGGCTTACCTAATAAGGTTTCTAATTCCTTAGCAACTGGTTCTAAAGAGTACTTTTCAACTCTTTCACCGTTTGGTCTACCTAAGTGAGAAGCTAAGACGACGTACTTGGCGTTGTTGTCTAAAGCGTACTTAATGGTTGGTAAAGCAGCGACGATTCTTTGGTTAGAGGTAATCTTCTTACCGTCTAATGGGACGTTGAAATCAACTCTGATGAAAACACGCTTGTTGTTTAAATCTAAGTCCTTAACAGATAACTTGGAGGATAGAGACATTTTTGGTTCTGATTTAATTAAGAAATAACAAGCAAGAAGCAAAATAGAAACAAGAAAGAGAAGAATACACTGTAATAATACAGATACAGGGAAATAGTGAGCACTATATATATGAATATGAGTTAACCGAGACGGTCACAAACCAACTCTATATACAAAAAGCGCCGTCACACGAATTCTGCACCCTTCGACAACATTCGACGTTGCAAATAAATTTGTCTCACCTAGTCAGTTGTCCAGTTGACAGCAAAAAAAAACATCCGAGCTCATCTTCATCGTTTGATTAAGTTTCAGAAGTTGATCTGCTTATCATGGAACAACTTACGTACAAAGTATGGCATATTGCAACCCTGCAATGGTCTCTGAGTGCTGGGCAACCAAATAGAGGAAGCCCATTCCATTGCTTTTTTTGTTTCTCAATGGAGTCGTTCAAACTTTAAATAGAGGAAGTCGTGTGTATGGGTCTTCGTTTTTTAAGGGCGCAAAAATATTTAAAAATAGGCATGTGATATTCACGTGATGTTAGTTGTTCTCGTCCGAACAAAAAAGATGGTGCCGGTATCAAACCGGACAGTTCTCGAATCACGTGGATTAAGCCCAAATATCAAACTTCACATGTAAGTGCCGCAGGGGTACAGAGTCATAAAAAGTGAGATTTGGAAAGTAATCTAGGCATCGCTCATCCTTGGAGGTAAGGTACCAAAGCTAATATTAGTCATAATTATAGTTTGAATTGAAGAGTAGGTTACACAGATGATAAGGACTGAATATGGCAGCCCTGTGCTTCCACAAATGTTGATATGTCTGCTGTTCTGGTTTAGTTTTACAATCGCTTTGCAAGATGGAGAGGGTTCCGTTGGGTCTCAGATAAATTTCCCTTTGAGAAAGGTCGAAAACGGTAACCATAATTATGATCAATGTCCACCATGTTTTAATTGTATGTTGCCAATGTTTGAATGTAAGCAATTCTCTGAGTGCAACGAATATAATGGAAGATGTGAGTGTCTCCCTGGTTTTGCAGGTGATGATTGCTCCTTGCCATTGTGTGGTTCTCTAGCGGATGATAATAATAAAAGACCTCTCAGGGTGAATGATACAAAATCGTGCCTTTGTGATAACGGTTGGAGTGGTATCAATTGTAATGTTTGTGAAGAAGACTCAGTTTGTGATGTGTTTATGCCAGATAAGAGTCTAAAAGGGACATGTTATAAGAAAGGTATGATTGTTAACAAGTTATATCAGACTTGTAATGTTACAAATACAAAGATTTTGGAAATTCTAAACGGTAAGATTCCACAGATTAGTTTCTCCTGTGATAAACAACATGACAAGAATTGTAACTTCCAATTCTGGATCGATGAAGTGGAAAGTTTCTATTGTGCTCTGGACAAGTGTATCTTTGAATATGATTTGGCAAAAAATACATCTCACTATACGTGTGAGGATGCCAAATGTAAATGTATCCCTGGAACGATGCTTTGTGGTGCCAATGGATCCATTGATATTGGCGAATTCTTAACAGAAACAATTAGGGGTCCAGGTGACTTAACTTGTGACTTGGATACAAAGAAATGTAAATTTACTGAGCCTTCGATGAACGATTTAATTTCTTCGATTTTTGGCGACCCATATATTACCTTATCATGTCAAGCTGGTGAATGTCTACATTATACTGAAATTCCAGGTTATAAATCACCTTCAAGGAATGAGAATATGACTTTGAGAGGTAAGATCATTCTTACTTTAACTTCAATTGTTGTATTGGGTTTAGCAACCTCTGCCGTGTTTTGTATTTCCAATTCTCCCCTCTTCAAGACAGGAACGATACATTTAGCAGAGGTAGGTAGTAATTTAAATGAAGATGGTACCGAAAATGATCAGAATTTTTTAAAGACCGATCTATTAACAACGCTAAGTTTTGAAAATATTTCATATGAGGTTCCATCAATCGAAGATTCCAAATTAAGTGTTAATGTATTGAACGAGATTAGTGGGATTGTTAAAGCAGGACAAATACTAGCCATTATGGGTGGTTCTGGTGCTGGTAAGACCACACTGTTAGATATTCTTGCAATGAAAAGAAAGACAGGTATGGTGAAAGGTGATATAAAAGTAAATGGTTTAAAAGTCACGAGAAAACAATTTAGTAAAATTATTGGGTTTGTTGATCAAGATGATTTCTTATTGCCAACTTTGACAGTTTATGAGACTGTGTTGAATAGTGCTCTTTTACGTTTACCAAGATCAATGTCCTTTGAATCTAAACAGAATAGAGTTTATAAAGTATTGGAGGAATTAAGGATCATTGACATTAAGGATCGTATCATTGGTGACGAATTTGAAAGAGGTATTAGTGGAGGTGAGAAGAGACGTGTCTCCATTGCTTGTGAATTGGTTACCTCTCCCTTAATTCTATTCTTGGATGAACCAACTTCTGGGCTAGATGCTAACAATGCCAATAATGTAGTTGAATGCTTGGTGAAGTTAGCTAAAAATTATAACAGAACTTTGGTATTATCCATTCACCAACCAAGATCTAACATTTTTAAACTATTTGATAAGTTAATTTTGCTAAGTGATGGTGAATTGGTTTATTCCGGTGATGTTATTCGAATGGATGAATTCTTGCTCAATAATGGGTTTAAATGTCCATCAAATTACAATATTGCTGATTATTTAATTGATATTACCTTTGAAAATAATCATAGATCTACTTCAAGAAATGATCCATATGACTTAGAGAATGGTATAACCCGTGGTGAAACAGATGATTTATATAATCTGAATGTGACACAACCAGCATTTCAAAATAATGATCATCGAATTACAGTTTTGGAACATCGCGATACAAATTCTAGTGCGGCTACCCAGAGGGAATGGGAACATTTTGCGGAACATAGAGATGAAATGAGAACTCTATTAAGGGATGAGGATGATGACAGGAGTAGTATCAGTAAACTACTGAACAAGAAATTTAAGGAAGGTGTATATTACTCTGATTTACAAAATGAGATTAAGGATGTGAATAATTACCAAGATGCCGACAATGAATCCTTGTATGATCGTCTTACTATTCCAGAGTCTCAAAGATCAGCAACATTTTTTCAGCAGCTATCAATCTTGTGTTCAAGAACGTTCAAAAACATTTATAGAAATCCAAAATTATTATTGGCGAATTATTTGTTAACAACCCTATTGAGTTTATTCCTAGGTACATTGTATTATGGAGTTTCCAATGATATTAGCGGGTTCCAAAATAGAATGGGTTTATTTTTTTTCATGTTGACATATTTTGGATTTGTTACGTTTACTGGATTAAGTTCATTTGCTTTTGAAAGAATTATCTTTATTAAGGAAAGATCTAATAATTATTATTCACCATTGGCCTATTACATTAGTAAGGTGATAAGTGATGTTTTACCCTTGAGAGTCATTCCACCTATAATTATGGCCATGGTTATTTATCCAATGGCAGGTTTGAATATGAATAACAATGCATTTTTCAAATTTATTGCGATTTTGATATTGTTTAATTTGGGTATCTCATTGGAGATTTTAGCCATTGGTATTATATTTGAAAGTTTAAACAATTCGATCATATTAAGTGTGTTGGTATTATTGGGATCCCTTTTATTCAGTGGGTTGTTCATTAATACAAAGGATATCACGAATATTGCCTTTAAGTACTTGAAGAATTTATCCGTTTTTTATTACGCATATGAATCATTATTGATTAATGAGGTTAAGACGTTGGTTTTAAAGGAAAAGAAGTATGGTTTAAATATTGAGATTCCAGGTGCGACGATCCTAAGTACATTTGGGTTTGTTGTTCAAAATTTGATTTTTGATATCAAGATACTTGCATTATTCAACGTTGTTTTTACTATCATTGGTTATTTGGCATTGAAATGGGTTGTTGTTGAAAGGAAATAGATAAGATGGTGTGTAGTAGATACAGTATTGTATATTATGTATAATGATTTTGTATCACTAGAAACGTTGTACTGTATTTAACGTGGAGGAAAAAAATGTGTTTGAGCAGCGTGAAGCGCGATGAGTTTGATCTTTGAAAAATTGAATGCAAAAAAAAAATATATATATATATATATTAAAATTATGTTTAACCTTCTATAGAGAAGTTTCAAAGCATATCCTAGATTAAGGGAACTCAAAAGATATTAGAATTATAGAAAAAGTGTGGTAAAACAATAGATACAAGATGAGTAACATGATTTTAAATAATGGTGAGATTGATCTATCTGATATGGCTAGAGGTCTACATTCGAGGATGATGAGTGAAGGAGTTGGTAAACTATATACACAACCTGAGTTACAAAAGTTGACAACATTACCATCCCTGAATGAGTTGATGCCTATTGTTCAAGAATTATTGGATAAGAATTTGATCAAATTGATCAAACAAAACAATGAGTTGAAATTCCAAGCTGTGGATATCAACGAAGCTCAAAAGAAATCATCCATGAGCTCTGAGGAATCCCTTGTCTATTCTTACATTGAAGCCAGTGGCAGAGAAGGTATATGGTCTAAGACGATTAAGGCAAGAACCAACTTACATCAACATGTCGTCTCTAAAGTATTGAAATCATTGGAGTCCCAAAGATACGTAAAGAGTGTAAAGAGTGTAAAGTTCCCAACAAGAAAGATTTATATGTTATACAACTTACAACCGAGTGTTGACGTCACCGGTGGTCCATGGTTTACCGAAGGTGAATTAGATGTTGAATTCATCAACAGTTTGTTAACAATTGTATGGAGATTTATCGCAGAGAATACTTTTCCCCATGGTTTCAAGACAACCAATATGAAAAAACAAGTAATTTATTCACCAATGGTAAAGAATTATTCTACTACACAAGAGATCCTAGATTTCATTGCCGCGTCACAAGTCGCCAATGTGGATCTAACAACAAGCAATATCCGTTCGCTCTGTGAGGTTCTCGTATACGACGACAAGCTGGAACAAGTACAATTTGACTGTTACAAAGTGACGTTACAATCATTGTTGCAATTAAACCCAACTGGACCCAGAGATGAAAACTCCACGCAACCGAATACAAACGAAACAGACAACGATGATGGAGAATTTACCATATTCGACTACTACAATGGAATTACCCCATCTCAAGGTGACAGAGAAGCTATTTACTTCGATGAATGGACGCTATAGCGGGGAAAGAAATATATGTATCTGCATGTGTATTGTACGTAGTAGTTTGTGTTTTTTTTCTAAGCGAAAAAGTACGACGCAGTGCACACGTGACGCGGATTGACGTAGTCTCGATCCGATTTTCCCCAATAAGAAATTGATGACTGTCTCCAATAGCGATCGAAATTCTGTGTATAGTTTCTGTGTGGGGTGTTTTTTGTTGTGGGGGGCGTCTGCGGTGATTTTGTGCAGATATTATGTTGGATCGAATGGAGTTGAAGATTTGAATTCTCAACAAAATGAGTGTTGTGGGCGGCTATTTTGCCACAAAAGGTGGGCGGCAAAGTTTCTCCAATTCCGGTGGTGGAAAGGTATATAAAGGTGGGAAAAGTGTGGGAAATCTGAGATCTTTTTGTTTGGGGTTTCTATTTTCAGAAGAAGGAAAAAAGAGATTGTGAATAGTTCAATTATAACATTATTTAAGATTACAAAAAAAATCCAATAACAACATGTCTGACAAGGAAAACGCTAGCGGTAACACTGATATCGAAAACTCAATTAAACCTCAGGAAACTGAACCAAATTACTCTAATGAGGAGTTAGGGAAAGTTTATACTTGTGGTGAAAATGATGAATACGTTTACATTGGAAGAACCAAGTTTTTGAGATCTGAATTGTACTCAGCTTTCGGTGGTACTTTACAACCAGGTCTAGCCCCTGCACCTTCCCACAAATTTGCTAATCCAGCACCATTGGGTCTCTCTGCTTTTGCTTTGACCACTTTCATTTTGTCCATGTTTAACGCTAGAGCTCAAGGTATTACAACTCCAAATGTTGTTGTCTCTTGTGCAGTCTTCTATGGTGGTTTAGTTCAATTACTCGCTGGTATTTGGGAAATTGCTTTAGAAAATACTTTTGGTGGTACTGCTTTATGTTCTTATGGTGGTTTTTGGTTATCTTATGGGGCTATTAATATCCCATGGTTTGGTATTAAGGCTGCTTATGAGGGTAAACCAGATGAATTGGCTAACGCTATTGGGTTCTTCTTATTAGGTTGGACAATCTTTACATTTGGGGTGACAGTTATGACATTAAAGTCTACAGTTATGTTTTTCTCCCTTTTCTTCCTATTAAGTATTACTTTCCTTTTATTGACAATCGGTGAATTTACCGGTAAAGTTGGTGTCACTAGAGCCGGTGGTGTCTTTGGTGTTGTAGTTGCATTCATTGCTTGGTATAACGCTTTTGCAGGTGTTGCAACAAAACAAAACTCATATATCGTTATCAAGCCATGGCAATTACCAAGCTCAGAGAGAACACTTTGGTAAAGTTATTCAGAATGCAAAAAAAAAAAATATCTGAGAACCTTTGCAATAATATTGAAATAAAAATATGATATCAATAATGATGAAAAAAATAACAAACAATAACAGTATTTTATCCTTTCGTTTTTTTTTTAATCCTTTCTTTCGTCCTTTTTTTTTTTTATTTTTCTTATTAAGGATCTGGTATCCTTAATCACTTTTTAATTCTTCTTAATGAACTAGTGTCCGTTTTATATCTCTACTTTTTTTAATGGAATAATATTTTTTTTTTCTTACATGATACCTTCTTTTTTTTGTTTGTTTACTATACCTTTTTTTTCCTTGTTTTTACGTAGATCTTTTTTTTTTTTTTAGACAGTTCATTATGTAGATCAGTTTTCTTAAACAATATATTGGACAACTACCAAGTAAAAATTTTAATTTTTTAAACTTCCAAAGATATTTAAAAAACATTCTTTTAAAACTGATACATTTTTATAGATATATGACATATAAAAATATTATTAATTACGTTTTCGTTGTTGTTGTTTTTTATTCATGTTCTCTCAAACTTCAAAAATTTTATTTACTAGTAAGGTAATCCAAAATCCTCTAACAATTTGTCCAAAAATTCCTGGGGATCAAAGATTAATTCATCATTAAATGGATACGAAGTAGATGTGAGACCATTGTTAGTCACAATATTGTCCGTATCATTTCTAATATAGGTAAGGTTAGATATATCAGATTCAGAATTTATACTTTGTATCACTGGAACTTGTTCAGGTACATTGGTTTTTGCAGGAATATCATCATCGATTGTATTTGTAACACTACTAATTGTCACACCTTCATTAGTCAATGAATCGATAACTTGATGTGATAATGCAATAATTTTCTCATTGAATTCTTTAAATATTGAACTTAATACATTAAAGATTCTTTTGCTAGCCATAGAAGTATTCTTCACATCAAGTAAAATCTTATAACCTAGCTGATAATATTCTTCAATTTCTTTCATATCCTCAGAATTGTTCTTATGGTTACTCTTCTTTGTTAACAAATATCTATAAACAGTAAGACACCCAACACTATAAAAAATTGTATGAATCGAAAACCAATAACTACCACTTAATAAATTTTCATCAATCATCTCCTTAGAGAATTTGATAATCTTCTTTGAGATACTAATACAATTGTGTGCCATCGATATTTGAAACTTTAAACTTGATGCATTAAGAAAATTTTGTGAATCTATCATGATGAAATGGAAAAATGGTTTGTATAGGATTAATTTTGTTAATAAGTAATCCATGTGTAATAATTTTGCCGGTTTGAGATAATGGTTTCTCTCAGATGACGTCTTGAAAATGTAATCTGTCTTTAACACGTTAGGTAATGATTCATACCATTGCTCTAATAGATCTTCAAAATATAATATCCTTGTATTCTTTAAGGTTGATATTTGAAGATTCAATGGATACAATTCTTCATAAATCTTTAACATGATCATGATCAATTTAGTATGTTCATTATTCATACCACAGCTACTTATTACATTACGCTTATTACCATGATCTGGGTCAGAATAATCGGATATTTTTGAAGTTGATGTAATTTTTTCATCATCAATATCTAATGGTAATTCTTGATCAACATTAGATTCCGGAATACTAGATGGGTAACCCAATATGCAATTCATGTAAACATCAACTTTATAAACCGACCAAAATAATCTCTTCTTAGTCTCATCCTCAATTTGGGTTGGTCCTACTAATGAATATTTGCGATGTAATCCCTCTCTGATTGCTATCGTCTTTGCTATCCCGATATAGTAATAGCATAGTTTTAAATTAGCGGAGCACTGTAAGAATATAGTCATCATGAAAAGTGTCTGAATAGAGTAAATATCGGAAATATCTCCAAAGTCCAAAAGTTCCTTAGCCTTAACAAAAAACTTTTGCCCCTCATCGTTGTAAAAATCACGATTAGTGACATCATTCTCATCGAAATCATCCTTTGAAAATAAAGCACCAACAGCGAGCACTGCATATATAAGTGCTTGCGCCTTAATCTCTTCGACAGTCTTCGGTAATCCATCACTTTCATATAGAGAGTCTAAGATTTTGATAATTGTAGGACGGTGATAAAATCTAAACAGTACACATGCATAGTTCCACGTCTTTAATATTAATTTTAATGCAATATCTCTAGGTGGCAACGTGACTCTGTTTTTTTCACCCAGTATGTTTAAATTTAATAAGCTCTTTTCATTGTCAATATTTTGTTTAAGCATAGCTATCATGTAATCATTTCTACTTTTATAATTAATGTTATTTTTCTTTATCATTTCCAACGTTCTCTTTGGCAATAATAATTCTACTATTCTCTTGTAATCAAAATCTTGTGATCCTCCTGTAGAACTACTCTCATTTTGATTATTCAACTTCACTATATCAGAACAGCCACTCTCATAAGATCCATCTTTTATAAGTTTTCCAATAGTGGAGTCCAACAAAATGGAGTTGGTTGCATTTGTAGTACTGTAATTGCACTCTAATGATGACTTTATACAATGTGAACAGGGTAAATTACCGTCACATCTTCTCTTCTTTTTTCGACAGGTTAGACACGCCTTTGACACCCTTAATCTCTTGGGTTTCAATTGATTGGTTCTTGAATCCGTGGATAATACCAATAGTCTTGGTTTAGATGTTCCAGATTTAGACTTTTGCATTATAATCTTTTATTTTTTCTTGACAGTCTCTTATTGATTAAATACAGCAATCTATGATTAGCTGGTCTGTTGACTTTTCTTTCGAAATAAAAATAACTAATAGAACCAATGACAATTGATAATGCAGGATCCAAAAATTTACCTAATATGTATGGTGCTTTGGTTACCATCCTCAAGTAATGAATAAACAATTATGGTTTGATGTATATACCGCTGTTTATAATTTAAGACTGTATGGCTAGTATTACCCCTCTAAATCTATTACTTCAGATGGCAAATACTTTTTCAATCCACAAAAAAAAAATCGCCTAGTCCTCACTGTAGCTATTAGAAAAATTTTCCTACGATTTCTGAAAAGCTCTATTTTCTTGCTGTTTATTCGCAGAGAACGATATTATTAATGTAACATAATATCATAGGGATAATTCTTGGCGACGTTGATTGGTAAACGTTTTGCTGAAAATATTTTTTATCTGAATAGTTTTCAGGCAGTGGTGTCTCTCCTAATTAACAAGTCAGTAGTTTAAGAAGCAAAAAATAATGGGGCGAGCTGGGAATTGAACCCAGGGCCTCTCGCATTTTTGTGTTGTTAGATCAACCCAAAGCGAGAATCATACCACTAGACCACACGCCCAATCAATTTGTGATTTTGTTGCACATTGTCTTAGTTAAGTCAATAAAGAATATTTTACTTGAAATGCAAATACATGCATTTAAAACTGGTTGGTTATACTTGAAAACGCTATAATTTGACCTAGATTATATGTTAATTAGAGCGTATTTGATTTTGACAGGTTTGAATAAAGAGTCAACCAAATACGAGTCAAAAGAGTCCGTTTGGAAATTAATTACAAATTAATTAATTGAACATTCTTGCAAGATTGGAATTATGCACTTAACAGGAATTGCTAGATAAATTATGTCGTTCTGAAACGTATAAATACCGACATAATTTACTAGATATTTCTGTCTGTTTATGTAATTTACAGAAACTTGGGTTTGTACTATTCTCATTGATATTAAAAGTATTCATTGTTGTTAAGTTCGAGTTGTTGCTGTTGGAACAAAAATCAACATTTATCCATATGTCGATAGTATAAATGAATAAATATTTGTTCACGTGACTATAAGATTATTAGACAATTGTACAAAGGATGACATAAATTATAAGACTAGAGAATTGAGGTTCGCACGGTCATCAAATTAGTGGAAGCTGAAGCGCAAGGATAAATAATGTAATAGGA